>CM060900.1:419192302-419452302 GCA_030762935.1 Hymenopus coronatus | reverse complement strand
TATTTACCTAGGTGACTGAGAATTAATGGCTCAATGGTTTCACATAGGTTTTTAAAATGATGTGTGTGGTGTATGTTTTATATTTTGAGTGTATGCAGAAAAATGGAGACAGTCAGAAGAGAACTAGAATTTTGGATTTTCACAGATACAGTGCCTTAAGTGTAAATTGCAATTCATTTAATCAACTACCAACTTCAAAATTTTATTTCTGAATTTCGTTGTTCACAAGTGAACATCTTTTAAGTACTTGGTGAACCTAAAAACATTTATTCTCTGTATTTTGGAAAAGGGTGATTGTGATTAATGTCACAATTAGGTCTGTGCCAGGTGATGCGAAGTCATTGTGTAGCAACAAACTCCTGTTCGTTGCACTGGAAGAATCTCATCCTGTGTTTATAGGTCTACTCCAAGACTGATGTGTCAGTTCCCTGAACAAATTGTAGGAAGATATTCAGCAAATGCTGGTCTTTGAACCTATCTCAGCATTGGAGCCTTAGGTAAACTGAACATTTAAGTGTTAAAACTAAATATAATGGACCTCAAAAATCTTCCACTTAGTTGTAAAATGAATGAAAAATTATTATGTGTTACAGTCATATTACTTTCTCTCTGTTAGCTACAAAAGTTTTTCTTACAAAAGCTGATTCTTTTCTCTGCTTATGCTAATCAAGATAAACATTAGTATGGATGCCTTTTCATAGTTCCTTCTTAGTGGTAGAGAAAAAATAAATGTGGTGTGCTAGAGCGATAGTCAAATTGTTTAACAGCTGATTAGTATGTGATGCAATTGAGTGCCCTTCTGTTTGAGTTGGGAATAGTGACACTTACCTGACTTAAAATGGAAAAATATCCTAAAATATATGGTTAAAGGTTGTTTGCCATCATCTTCAGCTAAAGATTAACTGTTGGCTGGAAGTTGTGCTCTGCGGTGCTCTATGGTGAAGATATTCTCAGCAGCTGTTCATAATTGTGAGGCAGTATATGCTAACTAAATGTTAATATGCTTAATCTACTTCACTTGTTTCGGATTTCTGAGTATTTTATATCCTTTCTCTTTGCTTGAACATGATGGAAAAATGTGAATAACAGTTTCTCATTTGAGAAAAATTTTAAGCATTAGAAATTAATAACCAATAACAAAGAATAACTTGGAGAAGGTTAGCCATTCAAAAAAATAAAAACCCTTAAATGGCCTAAATGGTTTGTTTCAATGAGATGTATATTTTTTGTAAATAAGCTTCTGCCTGTCTCTTATGATTTTCTATTTATGCACAAGCTAACAGACCGAAGAAGACTTCAGAGGTCATTTCCGAAAATTCATTACAATGCATTTCATATGTCGTAAAAATATCTTAAACATGTGGTATTATAATCACAAGCATTAGAGCCATTCTTGAGAGAGAAAATTTCCAAAAATTTACCATATAATTGGCAGTTAGGGGAATGGGAGTATGATCTTGAAAATCTTTGCATTCCAAGCTTTGATTATGATGATCTTAAATATCAAGCTTTGCATTTGACAGCCATTACAGGATACACACACCCACATGCATCAAAACATGACAAATAAACACCAACACACAGAGAAAAATGATTTTTGATTCAGAGGACCTTAAAACATATACATATTTCCAGTAAAATGTTGACATGAAATTTCTGTTATATAAAACAGTTTCCCTAAGCATTATATTCAGTATAAAAAGTAAACAATTGGGGCAATGAATGTCTCTTTATTTATTTTGAAAACTGATGTTTACAATACAGAAGGCAACTGCAATTGCAATCGGACATATAATGAAGAAAATATTTACCTTCCCTGGTAAACTTGAAATAAAAATTATGTTTCAGCCTACATTTTTCCAGCACTGTTTTGATTTGTTGATAACACATTTACAGCTTACTTTTTTGGCATTAAGGTCACATTCATATTGAAAATTAAGGATAACAGAAAATTAAACTCTAGACTGTACATATTGTAACAGGACTGTTCACAGTAATTTACATGCACATAAAAAAAACATTGAATTAAACACAAAGTGGTTCCAAGCATTCAAGTTTAGGTCTGTTAACCACAAGCTGGACAATCACACAGGGATTCTCAGTAAATGATCATTCTGGCATATCAGATATTTCTGGTTGCTGTGTGTTGACTTGCTAAGTTCATTTCTAAGTAAGATTGGGTAGCTGAGATATGTTGCAAATTGCAGCAGAACAAATTGTGATGATAGATGGTACTAGTTTCCTAGTGTAATATCTCATAAAGATTCAAAGAAAAGGGAGTGGGTGGGAGCAGAATCTTGAGTGTCAAAGAGGGAGAGGGATGAATGGAGGGATGTGAGAGAGAGAAAGGAAGAGAGAGTGCTAGAGACTTGAGTACCAGTATTACAGACTACGCTTTTGGGGAATGGGGAGCTTTACATGTGGCCTTATTCACTGCTGTGGATTGGGAGAAAGCAATCATGAAGAAAAGACCAAGGTCTCATTTTAATAGTATAATTTCTGAGTACAGTACACTAATGGCCTACAATGTGAAATATATTTAATTAATTAAAGAGTGGCTTAACCCTTTTTAATACTTTATAAAGATTCAAAGACATTAACAATCCAACAAATCTAACAACAAACATAAAATCAACCTTCTTTGTAATCTGTGATTATATTACCTTAAAGGGATTAGCCACTCACAAGAAACAAATAAAAGGAAAAGCCCAATCAAATCTTTCTTAACAAACTTGAATATAATTATAATTGTATAGTGTATATATGATGGTATTGAAAGACATTAATTTAAACCACGCTGGCTCCTGAAAAATTCCTATGTCATCTGGCCGGGTATGGCATTCAATGGTGGCAAAATCCACGTTACTATCCTCAATGAAAGTTTAACAATCAGATTAAATATGTACGTAAATTATAACAATACACCAGTACACCTAACGATGCCCAAGTTTAAATTTGATACCTTATTCGTGCCTGAAGCGCAATTTTACTGCCTTTGAAAATGTTACCCACAACATTTGCATTAAAATTCGCTAGTCAGCCTCACCTTCCATTTCCTCTCAAACGCCAACCATCTCTGAAGTCTCAGGATCCAAGTCTCTCTGCTATACACTGAAACTGGAGTACACTGTCTTAATAGGTGGGTGAGGACCCTGATAATTCACATACACAGACAGACATACATACACCATCACAACTTAAAACTAAACAGGACTCGAATAAAATCTGCTCCATTATCATCTTAATTGGGCCTCTGTTGCCCATTTAAGTTTCTGATTGGATCCACCTTCCAGCAACACTGACACCGGAGAACAAATTTTCTAATGTTGTATGGCCCCAAATACCTAGGTGCTAGTTTAGCACTAAACTTATTAATCGCCCTGCTGTTTGGATAATTTTTTAAATATACAATTTCGCTGACTTGGAATCGGGGATCAGTTCTCCCACGGTTGTAGTTGCTCTCTATCTCCCCATCCATTCTGGACAAAGCATAGGTTATACAATTCACCTGTCCTCTTATATGGCATACCTTAAACTTAAAGGATGAAATCCGGAGCGCCCACCGAACCACCTGGGCACTCCTTCGTAGTCTGGCCAGAAGCCACGAAAGTGCTTGGCTGTCCGTTTCTAATAGAAACACCACATGCTCCAAATAGAAGCAATATTTTTCCATCACATAGAGGAGCTGCTAAAACTTCCAATTCTGCATAAGTGAAATGTAATCCCCCATGCAATGTTGGCCAGAAAAATTGTTGAGTCTGGGAAAAGGCCGAGATTCCTCTCCCTTTTTCCTTTGGGGAGGGGTATGAGAAAGAATTTGGTCATCTTCACCATGCTCGAAGTGCAACTACATGGTGCACCTTGTGCTGTCTTCAAGTTGGCAACGACCACCCTCCCCTCCTCTCCATGCTATGTGGAGCAGGTGGTCTTTGAAGTAGCAAGCAGTTCTACGACAAGTTTGAGCCCAGCCGGCTGACCTGCAGAACCCCTCTATGCCAGTTGCTTCGTCATCACCTCGCTATTGTTGAATGAAGCACATGGAAGGAAGCCATCTTGTGTTAGAATGAAATTAAGTGAGGACTTTCCTTTATGTATGCTAGGGTGAATGTGATATACTGCGGTTGTTGCCAACTTGATGACAGCACAAGGCACACCACGTAGCCAGCATTTAAAACAGCATCCTGTGTGTGGTGTTTTATTTTTTAAAATACAAAAAGTGAATTCATGTAACCTGAAACTGAAAAAAAAATCACCAAAAACAAACACTCATCTAAGCATGATACCACTATTAATGAAAATGGCATAAAGCAATAGGATAAAAATGTAACATACTCTACTGTACAATTTAGCACCTTTGTTATTGTGTAGCTGAATGGTTGAATCACATTATATTCTTTGTCTGGTTACACCTCCGTAAATTCATTTTGATAAGTACATTGATTATTTGCATGGTACAATATGCTGTAAGTGGATGTATTTTCATCACTGAAGAGAATATACATCTTCCTCCCTTACACCGATGTCAGAAATTCTTCCATGCAGGTCTGAAAATTCAAGATCACTAGCTTTTTTCTAATACATTGTGAAGTGCAGCTCTTATTTTCTATTCTCTTCATAACCTTCGCGTAGATGACATGTTTCAAGCAACATAAACAAATACTGGCTAGAGAATTTAAATTTGGAGTTCATGTAGTACTTTGCAGTGAAGATAATGTCCTGAATTGCACCAAAAATCCTTTCTCTGTGGCTATGACATAGAAAGTACACAGACTTTCCTGCTGGAAAGTAAAACATATGAAAATACATCATGATTAGATTGTGATTGGCAATTCAAGCAGAATTTTTGGATCACAATTAAATATACCTAGCACTAAAAGTGTTAAAACTCTCAATCTTTGTTGTACACTTTTTGGATTTGGTCATTTTGAGAAATTTCTTGGAGTTAGTTTCAGTTTTAAATATTCAAATTTTCACTTAAAGGAATTTTTCAAATTGTGGCAATGTAAAGAAATGGATTTCATCTACATGGCAATCAGCTTTTAAAGTATTTGACTCACTCTAGAATAGCGTATACCCTAATTTCATTCTACATACAAGAAGGCAAGTAATAAGAACATTTCTGCTAATGTTTATCTTGATTAACATGAAGTATATAGAACAATAAGTAGTTTAATATAATGTGTTACCGAGATGTAGGGTAGTCACATGAATTGATCACTTCAGATTATTTTTCTTTTAGAGCATGTGATGGTTTCCATTTTCTAACACCAAGAATACTAGGGAAAGATTCCATTCATAGACTAAATGATATGTGTTGTAGTCCTGGAACTCAGTTTTTAATTACAAAGCTTTTGAGACCTCTAGGCTTTCTGCATACTCACCTTTTATTCTTCTTCAGGGGTTCACCATCAAATGTTCTGCATTATATAAAGCCTTTCTTCTTTCACTACATTGCAGTTCCAAAATGAAGAATGAAATTTCTCCATTGCTTTAGTAAGAATAAGTTTAATAAAACACCAATGTTTCTTAGGATTGTGATTGTAGTTAATACTCCAATCCTTTTAACGCTTCACTTTTTTCTCAGCCTTAAACCCTACTCTACTCACATGGCCAGGACAAATGTAGCAACTCGCGTGGCGTCTGAGAGATGCCAATACTATTAATACCTTTCAGCTTAATTTAGTGATGCATATGTAGTTAACATATAATCAAAAGTGATTCGGGAGAATGTCAGAGACAAAATAACAATTATTAACTTAAAATATACACTAAATTTGGATAAAAAAAAAAAAAAAATGGTAGGATTTCTGATGCAACCCTTCTGTTACAACAAATCAAAGAATAAAATAGACAGAGATAGCCCTGTAATGTTTAAGGCCTATAGAGTTGAAATGTGTACAAAAAAAGTATTCCAAAAAAAATATGTATTACAATAATAATTATGTGTCCCAACAATTGTAATAAATGAAAGAACAGTATGCAAAGTAATGTTCGGCTATCTTCACAAACCTTAGTAAAAGTGTAAAAGTAAAGGTAAGATAATAAATTGTGTACTTCTAAACAATATCATAAAATAAAAGACACTATTGCCAAGATTTTGTTACTTAATCACAGTATAAGCAACATACCTAATTGTTCCATAAAGTTGCCTAGTCACTTGAAAGAGTACAATGAGTATTCAGCTTATTACTATACATGCTTTAGTTGAGCATAATTTTGTTCATTGCCATTCACCACACCTTTGTTTAGCGAGCTCCAAACAAATATACTTATTACAATTGTGGCACCTTTCTTGGAGCAACAACGATCAACACACCTTAGCCTTTTTGTACAAGGAGCATCATTTACATTTGCGATATCCATCTTCAGTTTCTCTAGGAAGCACTTGACTCTTGACACCAAACCAGCAAACATTCTTCTGCCAGCTCATGGATTCCATACCCATGCTTTCTTTTCTCGTCTCTATACTGTCATCTTCATCACAATAAATATCTGTCGCTAACTTCTTGCTTTAGTAATTCAATAATAATCTTCATATCATCTGGAATACTGGAATTAAATATTTTCTTCAAATCGATTTGAACCTAGAAATATAAAATTGTGTGCTTAAAAATCATATTTGTCTATGAATTTCCACGAATAGTAAGACCAAATGCAAAAGAAATGAAACTACTGTTATAACAGTGAAGGTCCCATGGCATCTCATTGATTCCAATCACACTTGTAAGGAAACTGCCTGCTCTTATGAGCTTAATAGGCGACTGGCATGCTTGTGGCTGTTACTATATATACATGATTAAATGATTGAAAAGAAGATGGAAGCATCGGTCCTGAAAAGAAGATGGAAGCATCGGTCAGGCACGTTATCTATTTTCTTGTAAAATGTGAAAATTTCTCATGTGGAGTCTCCCAGATGCAAGCAGAGCAGAGTGAATATGTAGTTTTGCTAAGTTTCTGGATTTCTTGATCTGTTTCAGGCTTGTATAACATTATCTTCATTGTGACAGTGTGACACAAATTCAGGTGGTTCTGTTTATTCGTCATTCTATGGTATAGTAACTCTTGTATAGAAGTAAATAAACACAACTATTTTATTACAAAGAAACATACTCTGGAATGAGAATAACATGATTGCTCTTAATACCTTCAGCAAAAATCCTGTAAGAGTTTCTATCCAGGAAAAAATAAATAAATGGATATGATGCTATGTTGTCACATGACTAAATACACCTATGCTTTTGGTGGGTTGGACTATAGTGGGTAACAGAAATAATCCTATGAAATAGTAGGTTTTGGAAAACAAAAAAAAACTCACATTTCTGTTGCATTTTAAAATACAAGGAAGATGGTTAAGAAAGAAATGGTTGCTGCCAAGGGACGGAATAAGCCCAGAATTACAAGAATTGGTAATAATACAATATTAATTTTTTTTTGGAATTAGTGGGTATTGGAAATCACCTTCTCAAATGTTTAAACATTCTTTAATACAAAAGTATTTGTAAGCGCCTTGTGTAAATATCTTGTGGAAATAGTTTTGTGAAAATGAAATCCCTAATACTGTAATGCAACATATGCTTAAGGAGTTTTGGATTTCCCTACGTTGTGCATTAAAAAGTTCAAAAACTCCATATGCATGAAAAAATTGTCTTTCTTTTATATTCATTCACATGCCTGCTCAAATAAGCTCAATTTAAAAACATCTATATTTTTACATCTGCTTGATGGGTCTGTTCCAATGGATATCATGTTGACAGTATGTGGTGGATTCTATCCTTCAAGGTCTCATCCTGTACTATACTACTTTCACTATGCACCAAGCAAATGGGTGAGAATGCTATCCAAACTACTGCTTTTGCTATCTGTGGAATCACAAATAACAACCATTTTGGTTATACTCTGTTTTAGACTAAAGATGGAACTAGTGGAAGTAATATTAAATATTCAATCTGGCATTTACCTTGATGACTGGGGGAAACTAAGGAAAAGAGGCAGCCAGAATGATTGGTCGATGGGATTTGAACTTAAGACCTCCCAAATGCGGGACTCAGATGTTATTGCTTGAGTCATCCTGCATGGCATCTGCTTCTAATGCTCAACAACCTTCTGAGCCCAATACCCATCCAGCGATTTTCCGTCATCTGGTTCTGTCCCATGCTTTTGTTTTCCAACAGCCTGCTTTGTTTTAAGATCCTCTTTGCCATCACTAAGTCATCTTATTGGTGGTCTTCCCACCTAATATGTTGCTATTCTCCATCCTATACATGTCATAACCATCTCAATCTGTTGCCCTTAATTACTTTAATTATATGTAATTCATTAGTATATCTGATATGCCAGATACCCTTTATCGTTCACCAGTCCATAAATCCGTCTTTAATACTTTCTTTTCAAATGCCATTAACCTTTCTTTATTTTATGTACAGTATGTCCAACTCTATGATACATATAAGAAGATAGCTCTGACCTGTATTTGTATAATTTAGAAAGTTGGATTGAGTTGCTTCTTCAACCCATAAGAGGATTGTTATCCCTGAACTTATTTCATCTGTTATATTATCACCAGTTATGATAAAGAAAGATTGGGAACTAGGCCTGGTAGGAACATAATTTAATATGGACAAAGACTGAGGCAATTTCTACATGTAAATTGTCTGGCTGGTTGAATAACTGCCAGATTGTAAGTCCTCGGGCCACTTGGTTACACAGCAACATGGGAGGAGACACTAGTGTTTAGTATTGCTATATTATATTTGTATGGTCAAATGAGTGTAAAATAGTAACATAGAAACCTAATCAACTCAATGTATAACACATTCAAATTTATAATTGTCAATTTATAATCTTCCTTTTCTCTGTGACTTCTATGTAGGTGTTTGGTTTTGCTTTCACAAATTTTTTTTTTGCAGTTTTTTGTAGCTAAATACTTCTCTTACAACACTTTCAGACCTTTCAATTCCATGTGTGTCTTCTAAATATGCTAGCACATTTACAGGAAATATCTCATTTTTCTTTGCCTGATTCTCTGTTTATCTTGAGTTAAGTATTTAGGAGTACTAAATTCTGTGTAGGGTTCTAGGATCATTTCATGTTATGTTAAAATTGATTAATTATGAATGAAAAATGAATCTCAATGGTTTCACATAGGTTGTTAAAATGCTGTGTCTTATATTTTGAGTGAATGCAAAAAATCAATAGAAACAATAAGAAGAGAACTAGATTTTTGGATTTTCACAGATGCAGTGCCTTAAGTGTAAATTTCAATTCATTTAATCAACTACCAACTTCAAAATTTCATTTCTGAATTTTGTTGTTTACAAGTGAACATCTTTTATGGACTTGGTGAGCCTAAAAACATATATTCTGTGTATTTTGGATAAGGCTGATAGTAATCAATGTGTCTATTATGATTCTAGGTCTGGCACTCCAGGTGATGCGAAGTCATTGAGCAGCAACAAACTCCTGTTCATTGCACTGGAAGAATCTCATCCTGCATTTATAGGTGTACTCCAAGACTGATGTGTCAGTTCCCTGAACAAATTGTAGGAAGATATTCAACAAATGCTGGTCTTTGAACCTAACTCAGCATTGGAGCCTTAGGTAAATTGCACATTTAAATGTTAAAGATAAATAGAATGGACCTTAAAATGTTCCACTTAGTTTTAAAATGATTGGAAGATTATGATTCATTCATTCATTTATTATCTGCTTAAATGAATACAAACATATTCAAAGCATCGTCAGGTTAGATATGTACAATAACATATAAAATTTAATATATACAAAAACAGCTTTTAAAGTAACATTTTACAATTGATAATTACCTACTGTATTATATAAATACTATTTATTTTGTCAGTATTAGTTAAGATATTCGTCAATTGAATAATAACATCCTTCAATACAAAATTTCTTTAAATCTTTCTTGAATATCTTAGTCATTAACATTTTTCAGATAAGCAGGGAGTTTATTATACAGTTCATGAGCTGCAGCAGTAGATTTGGTTTTATATTTTTCTAGTCTATGAGATTGTATATGAAAATTTGTATTTCCTCTAGTGTAATGTTTATGCATTTGTTCGTTTGTTTTATCTATATCTTGTCTGTTGAACAATTGTACTATTACTTCGTAAATGTATAGTGAATTTACTGTTAAAATATTTAGGTCTCTAAGGTTTGCCTACATGAATCTGTTTGTTTCATCCTCAAAATTAGTCTTATTGCTCTTCTCTGGAGAAGGAATAATCGGTTAGTGTATTTTTTAGCACAACGTCCCCACACAGTTATCCCATATGAAAGATGCTGGTAGATTAATCCATAATATAACATTATTTGTGTGTTAACATCCACTATATTTGTCATTTTCTTCATTATGAATAATCCTGAACTCAATTTGTTACATATATAGTCAATGTGTTTATCCCATGTCAGACTTTTATCCAAGATTACTCCTAGAAAATTTGCACTGTCGATTACATTTACTTCCCTGTTTTCAATAACTATCTTTGTATTTGATGTTGATCTGTTCTGTGGGGTTGAAACTGCATATAATTTGTCTTATTTAAGTTTATGTGTAAGTTATTAAGCCTAAAATATTGTATAACTAGTGTTGTATTACTTATTGTCATGTTTTCCAGAACCTGTGGGCTAATACCTGTATTTACTATTGAAGTATCATCAGCGTACATAAATATTTTCCCTTCTGAGATATTTGGGAGGTCATTGACATAGATCATGAAAAGTAGGGGGGCCAAGAATGGAACCTTGTGGTACTCCATATGTCACTAGTTTACTATCTGAGTAGTATTCTGTGATATGTTGATTCTTAGCATGTGTAATTTTTACTTGTTGGGATCATTTGCTCAGATATGTCCTAATTATTTTATTGGGTACTCCACGTATCCCACAATGATTTAGTTTATCTAGTAGGAGTTCATGTTCAATGCAATCAGTTGCTTTGGAAATATTCAGAAATGTACAGCTGTTGTTTTCATTGTTATCCAGCTTGTCGATTATGTGATCTATTATTTCTGATATGGCAGTTTTTGTTGATTTATTTTTTCTGAATCCATATTTAAAATCAACCAGAATTCATATTTATCTAGAAATAAAATCATTTGATCAGCTATTATTCTTTCCACTAACTTGGAAAGTGTCGAGATGAGCGATATTGGCCTGTAATTACTTATTTCACCTTTGTCTCCTTTTTTATGTGGATTTCTTCAGTCGGAGAAAATACCAGACCTAATATCAGAATTGACCAGATTTAATAAAGGCTCTATCATATACAGGATACACTGCTTCAATATAGTATTAGAGATACCATCTAACCCAGAAAAATTTTTACTCTTCAATTTTTTTATGGATTTAAGTAATTCTTCTTCTGTTATTTCCCTAAGGTATATAGAATTGCTAGGTAGGTTTGCTTTGCATTGATATGTTTTATTCCTACCTTTATTTAATATTAACTGGTTAACACTTTCTGAAAAATAGTGATTAAATGCATTGCTTATTTCCATTGGGTCGTCAATTTTTAGCTGGCCTTTATTCTGATGAACGTTGTTATATTCACCTTTGTTTTTTCCATATTCATTGTTAATAATGTTCCAAGAGTTTTTGACTATATTATTACTACTGCTTAGCATACTTTTAATATGTTTTGATTTTTTTTTCATTAGTAAATTTTTGTATTCCTTCTTATATTTAAGAAATGCTACCTTACTTTTTTCATCTTTTGTGGTTTTCTATACATCATAATATCGATTTAGAAATTCTTTGGCTCGCATAACATCTTGATTTATCCAGGGTTTATTAGTGGGATATCTCACTTCCTTGGTAATTATAGGGCATGCAAAATCGAAATAGTGTTTGAAGATAGCAAAAAATGTTTCCCATTTAGCATGAATGTCAGCCTCATTTAATACTGTTTCCCATGTTTCATTAAACAATAGCCAGCATAGACCATTTACACTTGCTTCATTTATATTTCTAGTTTTTACATAGCATTTCTGACGTTTTGGTGTGTAGCAATCAATTTCTATACTCTGAGCATAATGATCAGATAAGTGGCCTTTTATTAAATTTGTCTGATACATAGTGTCAGGGAGCTTTGTAATAATATACTCCAGTAGCTATAGTATGTGTTACCCTAGTTGGTTCATTAATTGTGAGTCTTAATTTAAACATATTTGTTATGTCTAGCAGCTTTTTATAATTGCTGCTATTTTCGTCTTTATTTATATTAATGTCACCAAGTAATATTGTGTAATGTCCATCCAGTTTCTCTAAAGTTTTTATTATTATATCAAAGAATTCATTAGCGCTAGCATTTGGTGATGGATAGCATGAGATAATTACCACTTTTTCTTTATTTAGGGTTACTTTTATACCTGATATTTCGCAGACTTTATCTATATCACTATTTTATATCCATTTTTTAGGTTTTGCGCTTATTATTTTATTTCCAACAAAAAGTGCAGTGCCACCACCTTTATAGTTATGTGTACAGTAATATGCTACATTTTTGTAACCTTCTAATTGACAGAGTTTTATTCGTGTATTAATTTGTTGAATTGGTTTTTTAACAATATGTCACATACATTGTTATTATGAGGGACTAGTTCCAAAAGCCTATGCTTTCAGGACCCGTGAGGTTGAAAATGAAGGCATAGGCTTTTGAAACTAGTCCCTCATAATAACAATGTAAGTGATGTAGTGTTAAAAAACCAACTCAACAAATTAATACACATATAATTTGACCGTGTTACTAAATTCCTCCAAACATCAATCAGAGTGTTATTCGTTTTCTTTTAATCCATGTTCAGAGATGGCTAGAATATCCAGTTTATTTTCATGCAGAAATACTGTAGTTTCCTCATTCTTGTTTCCAAGATATTGTACATTTTGGTGTATAATGCTAATTTTACTGTTTCTGTGTGACAGTTATATTACTTTATCTCTGTTAGCTGCAAAAGTTTTTCTTACAAAAGCTGATTCTTTTCTCTGCTTATGCTAATCAAGGTAAACATTAGCAGGGATGCTTTTATTACGTAGTTCCTTCTAAGTGGTAGAGTAAAAATAAATATGCTGTGCTAGAGCATTAGTCAAATTGTTTAACAGCTGATTACTATGTGATGCAATTGAATTCCCTTCTCTTTGAGTTGGATTAGTGATTCTCATCTCAGTTAAGATGGAAAATGATCCTAAAATATATGGTTAAAGGTTGTTTGCCATCATCTTCAGTTAAAGATTAACTGTTGGCTGAAAGTTGTGCTCTGCGGTGCTCTGTGGTGAAGATATTTGATGTTCTCAGCAGCTGTTCATAATTGTGTGGTAGTATATCCTAAGTGTTAATATGCTTAATCTACTTCACTTGTTTCTGACTTCTGAGTATTTTATATCCTTTCTCTTTGCTTGAACATGATGGAAAAATGTGAACAACAGTTTCTCATTTGAGAAAAATTTTAAGCATTAGAAATAAATAACCAATAACAAAGAATAACTCGGAAAAGGTTAACCATTCAAAAAAAGAAAAACCCTTAAATAGCATAAATTGTTTGTTTCAATAAGATGTATATGTTTTGTCAATAAGCTTCTGCCAGTCTCTTATGATTTTCCATTTATGCACAAGTTAACCAGAGCTAAGAAGACTTCCCGAAAATTCAATATAATGCATTTCATATGTCGTGAAAACATCTTAAACATGTGGTATTTTAATCACAAACATTAGAGCCATTCTTGAGAGATAACATTTCCAAAAATTTACCATATGATTGTAAGTTTGGGGAATGGGAGTATGATCTTGAAAATCTTTGTATTACAAGCTTTGAATATGATAGTCTTAAATATCGAGCTTCGCATTTAACAGCCATTACATGCATATACATACACATCCATCCAAACATGATAGATGGACACCAACACACAGAAAAATGATTTTTGATTCAGAGGACCTTAAAACATATATTTCCAGTAAAATCTTGATATCAAATTTCTGTGTTGTATAAAACACTTCCCCTAACAATTATATTTATTAGAAAAAGTAAACAATTAGGCAATGATTGTATCTTTATTTATTTTGAAAACTCATGTTTCCAATACAAAAGGCAACTTCAATTGCAATCGGACATATAATGAAGAAAATTGTCACCTTCTCTGGTAAACTTGAAATAAAAATTATGTTTTAGCCTACGTTTTTTAAGCACTGTTTTGGTTTGTTGATCACACATTTACAGCTTACTTTCCTGACATTAAGGTCACATTGATTATGAAAATTAAGGGTAACATAAACTTAAAATCTAATCTGTACTTGTTGTGTCCAGACTGTTCAGAACAATTCACATGCACATAAAAAATAAACAACAACATTTAATTAAGCATAAAGTGATTCCAAGCATTCAAGTTTAGGACTGTTAACCACAAGCAAGTCAATCGGACAGGGATTCTCATTAAATGATAATTCTGGCAAATCAGATAATTCTGGTTGCCATGTGTTGACTTGCTAAGTTTTTGTCTAAGTAAGATTGGGTATCTGAGAAATGTATAAAATTGCAGCAGAACAAATTGTGATGATAGATGGTCCTAGTTTGCGAGTGTAACATCTCATAAAAGGTAAAGAAAAGGGAGTGGGTGGGAGCAGAATCTTGAGTGACAGAGAGGGAGAGGTATGAATTGAGGGATATGAGAGAGAGAGAGAGAGAGAGAAAGAGAGAGAGAAAGAGAGAGAGAAAGAGAGAGAGAGAGAGAGAGAGAGAGAGAGAGAGAGAGAGAGAGAGAGAGAGAGAGAGAGAGAGAGAGAGAGAGAGAGATGAGAGAGATGAGAGAGATGAGAGAGATGAGAGAGATGAGAGAGATGAGATTTAAAGTTAGTATCTTCCAAGGATGGGATATGAAGATCTTGAGGAATTTTGCCTCACCACAAACTACCATCAACATTGAAAAACGTTCTAAAATTTAGATTTTTTTAATTATGGCTCTAATACTTTTGATTAAAATACTGTACATTTAACATACTTACATTGCAAATAAATGTGAAGAGATTGAGGGACAATGAAAGTGTGAGAGAGTGTGTGCTTTTGGCAGATGGGTGAGCGACAGTCCTTAGTTTATAAGTGAAGTATCTACCAAGGATGAGATATGGAGATTTTGAGGAAAAGCCCTACCACAAACTATGTTATACATAGACAAATTTTTGAAAATTTTTATTTTCTCAAAAATGGCTCTAATGATTATGAATAAAATGCTGTATATTACGGATATTTATATAGCATAGAAATTTATATTTTTAATTTCCTGGGAATAGACTCTGAAGAGGTGTTCATTCTGAAGTAATATTGTATAACTATTAAACCTCAAGAGATACACAAAAAATTATTGCAAAACAAAATAGGTCTGATTAAAACAGAAATTTATTGGAATAGGTTTCAGTTTTAAAACATTTAAATTTTCACATACAGGAATTCGTCATTCCCTGACGGTGCAAAGAAACAGAGTTCATCTACATGGAAACCAGCTTTTAAAGGATTACACTATCGCTCTAGAGTAGTGTATACCCTAATTTCATTTTACATACAAGAAAGCAAGTAAAGGGAATTTCCGCTAATGTTTATTGTGATAAGTGTGAAATAGCAGAATAGTTGAACAATAATGGCTTACCGAGATACCGAGAAAGTCAGGTGTATGGAACACTTCAGATTTTTTTTTTCTTTTGCAGCATGTTGTATCTTCCATCTCCCAACACCAAGAACTCTAGGGAAAGATTCCATGCATAGACAAAATGATGTGTTATGGAGTGCTGGAACTCGGTATTTAATTACAAAGTTTTGAGATCTCTAGGCTTTCTGCATACTCACCTTTTATTCCTCTTTGAGTGTTCACCTTCTAAAAGTTTTAATTATATAAAGGCATTCTTTTCTCAATGTTTTGCAGTTCCAAAATGAAGAATGAAATTTCTCCAATGCTTTAGTAAGAAAAGGTTTAATAAGACACCATTGTTTCTCAGGATCATGATTGTGACTAATACTCCAATCCTTTTTATACCTCACTTTTTTCTCAGGCTTTAATAGGTAGTTTTGCTAGGTTTCTGGATTTCTTGATCTCTTTCAGGCTTTTATAACATTATTGTCATTGACACAGAGTGGCACTAGTTCAGGTGTTTCTGTTTATTCTTCATACTCCATGGTATGGTAATTCTTGTATAGAAGTAAATAAACACAAAGAAATGTACTCTGGAATGAGTATAACGTGATTGATCATAATAGCTTCAGCAGCAATCCTATAAGAGTTTATATCCAGGAGAAAATAAACAAATTGATATATTGCTATGTTGTCACTTGATTAATACACCTATGCTTTTGGTCGTATGCACTAGTGTAGATAAATGAAATAATCCTATGAAGTAGTAGGTTTTGGAAAAAATCTCACATTGTGCTGCATTAGTAAATACAAAGAAGTCAGGTGAGAAAGAAATAGTTGCTGCTAAGGGATGGAATAAGCCCTGAGTTGTAGGAATTGATAATAATCCAAAAATTACTTATGTGGACTTATTGGGTTTTGGAACACATCTTCTAAATGTTTAAACAATTCTTTCATATGAAGGTATTTGTAAGTACCCTGTGTAAATATCTTGTAGAAATGGTGGTAAGAATGAAGTCCCTAGTGCTGTAATGCAAAATGCTCAAGGAATTTTGGATTTCCCTATTGCTGTAATGCAAAATGCTCAAGGAATTTTGGATCTCCCTATGTAGTGCATTAAAAATATTACATGGTTCAGGGTTCAGTCGAAATTATTTTCCATGACTTCCATTAAAGTTGCAAAACTCAATTTTCTTGAAAAAATTATGTTTCTGTTACATTCATTCACATGCCCGCTCTTCTTCTTTGAGCTTAATTTAAAAACATCTATCTTTTTTTCTTTAGTTCTCTTATATTTTATATCTGTTTGATGGATCTTTTCCATAAGATACCATGTTGACAGTATGTGGTGGACTCTAGCCTTCAAGGTTCTCATCCCAATGCCATACTACTTTCACTATGCTCTATGGTTGAGAGTGCCATCAAAATACTGCTTTTGCTATCTGTGCAATCGGAAATATGACTATTTTAGTTATACTCTTGTTTTAGATCGGAGATTGAACTTGGGGATGTAATATTAAATATTCAGCCCTCCCAAATGTGGAACACAGATAATATTGCTTAAGCAATCCTCCAATTCAACAACCTTCTTAACCCATTACTGCTCCAGTGATTCTCCTCCATCTGTTTCTATCCCATGCTTTTTTTTTTTAAGATCCTCTTTTCCATCACTAAGTCATTGTGTTGGTGGTCTTCCCACTTCATGTGTTGCTATACTCCATCCTATGCATATGTCTATGCTCGCAATCTGTTGTCGTTAATTACTTTAACTATATGTAATTTAATATCATATCTCTTATGCCAATTACCCTTTATCCTTTTCCAGTCCATAAATCCTTCTTAATACTTTCTTTTAAAATTGCATTTACCTTCCTATATTCTTTGTTCTTTATGTCCAACTCTCTGATCCATATAAGAAGGTAGCTCTGACCAGTATTTGTATATCTTAGATTTTACTTTTGTGCTCAGAAAGTAGGATTGGAATTGCTTCTTAAATCCATCCCAGCATTTTTATCCCTGAACTTATTTCATCTGGAATATTTTCTCCTGTTATAATAAAGAAAAATGGGTAACAAAACCGGGTAGCAACATAACTTAATATGGATAGTGACTGAGGCAATTTATACATGCAAATTTTCTGGCTGGTTAAAAAACTGCAAGTTTGAGAGTCCTTGGGCCACTTGGTTACACAGCAGCATGGAAGGAGACACTAGTACTGCTGTATTTTCTTTGTATTGTCAAGTGAGTGTAAGATAGTAACATAGAAACTCATTGTATTGAATAGAAATAATCTTAATCAATTCAATGTACATTTATTATCATATAAGGTACTTAATTTGTGTAACACATTCAAATTTATAATTGTCACTTTATAGTCTTCTTCTTCTCTGTGTCTTCTATGTGTGTGTGTTTGATTTTGCTTCTCTGAATTGTTAATCTCTTCTCTCTCTTCTTTTCTGGTTGTTAAATACCTCTTACAATTCTTTCACACCTTTCAATTATATCTAGTTCATATACATATGCTAATAGATTTACAGGAGAAATTACCTCTTTTGTCTACACCTGAATCTCTGTTTGCCTTGAGATAAGCATTCGGGAGCACTAAATACTGTGTAAGGTTCAAGGAGCATTTCATATTACCATGTTAAAATTGATTAATTATGAGTGAAATATTAATCTCTCAATGGTTTGATATAGGTTGTTAAAATGCTGTGTGCAGTGTATGTTTCATGTTTTGAGTATATGAAAAAAAAGTAGAAACAATCAGAAGAGAACTAGATTTTTGGTCTTTTACAGATGCAGTGACTTAAGTATAAATTTCAATCCATTTAAATCAACTACCAGGATCGCTATGTGTCCAAAAGTTCTTTTCTGAACATCTTTTATGGGCTTAGTGCACTTCAAAATGCATATTTTATGTATATTTTGGAAAAAGCCCAGTTTAATCAATGTGTCTATTAAAATTCTAGGTCTGGCACTCCAGGTGATGTGAAGGCTATGTGAAGTTATCCTGCACCAACAAACTCCTGTTCGTTACATGGGAAGAATCTCATGCTGTGTTTATAGGTCTATTCCAAGACTGGTGTATCAGTTCTCTGAACAAAATACAGGAAGATATTCAACAATTGCTGGTCTTTGAACGCAACTCAGCATTGGAGCTTTAGGTAAACTGCACATTTAGATTTTAAAACTAAATAGAATGGATTTTAAAAATGTTCCTCTTAGTTGTAAAATGAATAAAAAATTCTGATGTGTAACATCACATTACTTTCTCTGTTGCAAAATGTTTTTCTTACAAAAGCTGATTCTTTTCTCTGCTTATGCTAAGCAAGAAAAACATTAGCAGGGATGCTTTTATTACATAGTTCCTTCTAAGTGGTAAAGAAAAGATAAATACACTATGCTAGAACAATAGTCAGATTGTTTAAAAGCTGATTACTATGTGATTCAATTGAATTTTCTTCTCTTTGAGTTGGAACAGCAACACTTACCTCACTTAAAATGGATAAATATTCTAAAAAATATGGTTACAGGATGTTTGCCATCATCTTCAGTTAAAGTTCGACTGATGGCTGGAAGATATGCTCTGCAGTCCACTATGGTGAAGATATTTGATATTCTCAGTGGTTGCTCATAATTGTGTGGCAGTATATTCTAACTACATGTTAATATGCTTAAACTGCATCATTTGTTTCAGACTTCTGAGTAATTTTGTATCCCCCTTTGCTTGTACTTGATGAAAAATGTGAATAACAGATTCTCATTTGAGAAAAGTGTAAAGCATTAGAAATTTATAACCAATAACAAGGGCTATCTCAGAAATGTTGAGCTGTACAAAAAACAAAAAAGAACAAAATAAAACCTAAGTAAAAAACAAAAAAACAAAAAAAAACAAAAATGTCTTAAATCATTTGTTTCAATGAAGATATATATATATATATTTTTTGTGCAGTTAGCTACTGCCTCTCTCTCACAATTTTCTATTCATGCACAAGTTAACTAGAACTATGAAGACTTCAGAGGCCATTCCGAAAATACATTATAATGCATTTCATGTGTCATGAACATATTTTAAACATGTATCTTAATCACAATCATTAGAGCCAATCTTGGGAGTCAAAATTTTCATAAAATATACCATATAAAGGTCAGTTTGGGGAATGGGAGTATGATCTTAAAATTCTTTGTGTTGCAAGCTTTGAATATGATAGCTTTAATATCAAGCTTCGCATTTAGCAGTCATTACATGCATAGACGCACACACCCATCCAAACATGCACAGACGGACACCAACACACATAGAACAATGCTTTTTGATTCAGAGGTCCTCAGAATATATATTTCCAGTGAAATAAATCTTGACTTCAAATTTCTGTGTTGCATATCCCTACCAGTTATATTTAGTAGAGAAAGTAAACAATTAGGGCAATTAATGTATCTGTTTTATTTTAAAAACTCATGTTTACAATAAAGGAAACACACATAGATCAATGCTTTTGATTCAGAGGTCCTCAGAATATATATTTCCAGTGAAATAAATATTGACTTCAAATTTCTGTGTTGCATATCCCTATCAGTTATATTTAGTAGAGAAAGTAAACAATTAGGGCAATTAATGTATCTGTTTTATTTTAAAAACTCATGTTTACAATAAAGGAGGCAACTCCAATTACAATCAGGCATATAATGAAGAAAAGTTTTACCTTTTCTGGTAAACTTGAAAGAAAAATAATGGTTATTTGGGCTACATTCTTCCAGCACTGTTTTGGTTTGTTGGTAACACATTTATTCCTTACTTTTTTGGCATTAAAGTCACATTCAAAATGCAAATTAAGGATAACATAAACTTAAAATCTAGTCTGTACATATTGTAGCAGGACTGTTCACAACAATTCACATGAACATAAAAAGAAACATTGAGTTAAGCATAAAGTTAGAAGATTACAGGTTTCAAGCATTCAAGTTAAGGTCTGTTAACCACAAAATGGCTAGTCATTCTCATTCTGCCAAAGTTGATAGATCTGTTTGCCATGTGTTGACTTACAAAGTTTGTCTCTAAGTATGATTGGTTAACTTCGATGTGTATAAGAATTGCAGCAGAACAAATTGTGGTGAATGATGGTCCTAGTTTGTGAGTTTAACATCTGATAAGGAGGTAGAGAAAAGGGAGTGGGTGGGAACAGAATCATTAGCAACAGAGATGGAGAGGGAGGAATGGATGAAGGGAGTGTGAAAGAGAGAAAGGGAGAGAGAGAGTGAGAGACTTGGTATTTAAGGTAAGTGTCTTCCAAGGATGGGACATGAAGGTCTTGAGGAATTTCCCCTCACTACAAACTACCATTAAATTGATCATTTTTTAAAATTTAGATCTTCTTATTATGGCTCTAACAATTTTGATTAAAATACTGTACATTTAACATACTTAAATGACAAATAAAATGGTGAGAGTCGGGGACGAGAGGAAGGGAGTGAGAAAGTGTGACAGTGTGTGTGTTTTTGGCAGGAGGGTTAGCAACGGTCCTTGGTTTATAAGTGAAGTATCTACCAAGAATGGGATATGAAGATTTTGAGGAAAACCCCTACTATCCTATACATAGACAAATTTTCAAAAAAATTTTTTTTCTCAAAAATGGCTAACAATTTTGGCTAAAATGCTCTATGTTAAAGATATTTACATGGCATAGAAATTTATATTTTCTGGGAATACTCTCTGAAGAGCTGTTCATTCTGGAGTAATTTTGCATAACTGGTAAGCCGTAAGAGATACAAAAAACCTACTACTAAAAAGGTATATCATTAACACACAGTTTTTTTGTTTTTATATATATACCACTTTTCACATATGCGAATTGGTCAACTCCTAGCAGTGCAAAGAAATTGATTTCACCTACATGGAAACCAGCTTTTAAAGTATTTGACTATTGGTCTAGAGTAGTGTATATCCTAATTTCTTTTTACATACAAGAAAGGAAGTAATAGGGCCATTTCTGCTAATGTTTGTATTGATTAGCTTGAAGTGGATAGAGAAAGAGATGTAGAGAAAGTCATGTGAATAGAACACTTCAGATTTCTTTTTTTTTTTCTTTTTCTGCATGTTTTATCTTCCAACACCAAGAATACTAGGAAAAGATTCCCTGCATAGACCAAATGATGTGTTTTGTAGTGCTGGGACTCAGTATTTAATTACAAAGATTTTGAGACCTCTAGGCTTTCCTGCATACTCACCTTTTATTCTTTTTGAGGGTTCACCATTGAAACATTCTGCATCATATAAACCCTTTCCTCTCACTACAGAAATTTTCCAAGAAAAAGGGCTATGTGAGGGATGCAAGTTAACTCCAATTTTATTCAATCTGTTTATCTATAACATACTACAGAACATAAGTAATGGTAATAAGCTTTTTCCTGTAATAAATAATGTACAGATTTCTAGTCTTCTTTTTGCAGATGGTTTGTTACTGGGTTTCAGTACTGTAAATGGTCTAAAATTGTGTTTACAAGAAATAGATAATTGCTGTATAGAATGGGGACTAAATTTAAATATTGAATAAAACCGAAATTGTACTGTTTAAGAGAGGGTTTAAATTGAGTAAATATGAGATATGGTAAAAAGGAAGGAAAGAATATAAAATTTTGCATGATTACACTTATTTAGGAATAAAAATAGATGTAGAAAGTAAATGGGAGAAATAAAGGAAAGTACCATTTGCCATAGGAAATGCTGCAATGATGGCAGTGAGAGGTTGTTTATATAAAATACCAGAGATGCAAGTGAAATGGTTAGAAAGAGTTTATAATTCAGTGGTTGAGGCTAGGCTGCTATATGTTATTGAAGTATGGGGTCTCGAAAATGGATGGGAAGTTGTTGATTTTGTCCACTGGATGTGTTGTAAGGAAGTTTGGGGGTTACCAAGCGTAACAGCAAATGAAGTAGCCCAAATTGAAATGGGGAGATTGGCAAGAAAAGAGTTAGTTATGGTAAGGGCATTAAAATATTGGTATAGGACCCTAAATTTAGAAGATGGTAATTTGCTTAAACAATGTTTGAAATACCAAGAAACAAGTTTACAAAGTACAAGTTGGGTAAGTAGTTTAAGAAGTAATTTAGGAAGTAATGGTTTAGGTGATATTTGGAGGAAAGGAGAAACAAAATATAAAGGTTTTTGGAAGGGAGCAGGAAAATGATTTGAGAATGTAGAAATTAAAAAATTGTTTAGTCAGCTATCAGAAAAGGGATCACTTATATTTCATATACCCATAAAAAATAGCTGGGAAAGAGAAAGATATATAGATAAGACTAGCCAGGAAGAAAGGAGGGAGATGACATGGCTAGGAGCAGGAATATGGAGGCTAAAAGGATAACAAAATGGGCACCCACAAGGTGAAAGTCCATTATGTGGGGGAAAGGAAGACATGCAAGATATAATTTTTGATTGTAAGAAAACGGAGAAATGGAGAAAAGAAAGTATATGGCCAAAAATGAATAGGAGATCTCGTATAAGTAAAATTATAGAAAAAAAACTGTAAAACATTGAAACAATATTTAGAGAAAGTAAAAAATGAGTTTTTTTTTTTTTTTTTTTTTTTTTTTTTTTTTTTTTTTTTTATAACTTAAACTTGACTGCCCACTGAAAAAGTGTCTTGGGCCAAATTCTATTGGGCAGCATAAGATATGTGTTGTACAATATGTGTATTTCTTAGCACTTCAATAAACTTAAACTAAAATATAAACCCTTTCTTTTCTCACTGTTTTACAGTTCCAAAATGAGAAATGAAATTTCTCCAGTACTTTAGTAAAAATAAGTTTAAAAAGACACCATTGTTTCTCAGGAGCGTGATTGCTGTTAATACTCCAATTCTTTTTACGCTTCACGTTTTTCTCAGTTTTTAATATGTAGTTTTGCTAAGTTTCTAGATTTCTTGATCTCATTCAGGCTTGTATAACGTTACTTTCATTGTGGCAGTGTGACACAAGTTTAGGTGTTTCTATTTACTCTTGAACTTACTCCATGGTATGGTAATTCTTGTATAGAAGTAAATAAACACAACTATTTTATTACAAAGAAATGTACTCTGGAATGAGAAAAAAATGATTGCCCCCAATAGCTTGAGTACCAATCCTGTAAAAGTTTCAATCCAGGAGGAAATAAACAAATTGGTATGATGCTATGATGTCACATGACTAATTACACCTATGATTTTGATGGGATGGACTAGGGTAGGTAAATGAAATAATCCTATTAAATAGTAGGTTTTGGAAAAACACTCACATTTCTGCTACATTTTTAAATACAAAGAAGTTGGTTAAGAAAGAAATAGTTGCTGCTGAGGGACGGAATAAGCCCTGAATTATAAGAATCGATAATCAAAACATTACTTTATTGGACTTAGTGGGTTATGGAAATCATCTGCTCAAATGTCTAACCAACCTTCAATATGAAAGTATTTGTAAGTGCCATGTGTAAATATCTTGTGGAAATAGTTTTGTGAAAATGAAATCCCTGTTGCTGTAATGCAAAATATGCTCAAGGAATTTAGGATTTCCCTATGGTGTGCATTAAAAATATTACATGGTTCTGTAGAAATTATTTTCCATGACTTCCATTAAAAAGTTGAAAAACTCAATATGCATGAAAAAAATTATGTTTCTGTTATATTCATTCATTGCCTGCTCAACTGCTTTAAGCTCAATTTAAAAAAATCTAAACAACTTTTCTTTTTTCAAAGTTTGTAAGGAGTGTTATTTCATTTATTTGATGAGTCAATTAATTACACTAAACTACATTTACTTGGCTTTTGAAGGACTAGTTTTCTTCATTTTCAACCAGACATGACTAATTCCTTGCGGTGAAGTTGGCGATGTTGGAAGTGGTGTCTCCTCTGGTGGTGGTTCAATGAACTTGCTAAACACATCCTTCTGTGGAACATCAAAATTGAAAACTCTATTTCTATTTTACAATGAAGATGTGTTCCCGTGTGAGCAGCTCTTGTTTTCCGGTTGTGTGTTTTAGAAGTTTTTGTTCTGAATTTATATTGTGATGTTTTGTCCAAAAGTGGGTGGCAACTGCTGATTTTTCCAATTCTTTTTTATTTATATTTCTAAAGAGTTCTTTGGATTTTGTTTTAAGATTTCTATTTGTTTTTCCAATATAAATCTGATTACAATGCTTTCATTCCATTTTGTATATGCCCAATTTTTTCTTTGCTGGGATGATGTCCTTGAACTTTGAACCTAATTCATTTTTTATGCTATGACAGTTTACTCGTGCTAGCTGAATGTTGTATTTTTTTGAGCATTTTTTGAAACTTGTCAAATGCTCATGGGTGGTATGTGAATTTCTTGAGGCTCATCTTTTGTTCTATTGCTGAGAGTGGTAATTTCTTTTAGGAATTTCTTTTTGGCTAGTTTTATTTTTTTATCTACTAGGGATCTTAGGAGACCATTTTTATTTGCAATTTCGATTTGTAGTATTCTGCCCTGTATTCATTTGTTAGAAGTGGCATGTTAACCAGTCTATGTGCCAGGCTATTGAAGATTGCCTGTGTATGTGCCCTGGAGGGCACATAACTTATAACATATATTGGTTTTTATATAATTGACTGTCTTGGGTAGGTTTCCTGTAAATACCAAAGTTTATTCTATTTTCATATTTAACTATTTTCAGATCTAAAAATGGTAGCCAGTTATCTTTTTCTATTTCTACTGTCAATTTTATACTTTTTTCTTGGATGTTGACAAGTTTTAGGGCATCATCAATGTGCCTTTTTGGCACTATGGCAAAAATGTCATTGAGAACCGCTGCCAAGATTTGAACATCCAAGGGAAATCTTTTGTGATTCTGATTTCCAATGTGCTCATGAAAACATCTGCCAATATGGGAGAGAATGGATTGCCCATTGCTAATTCTGATGTTTGGCGATAAAATCTAGTCTGGAACTAAAAGAGTTTTGTTCGGTGCGTAATTTGGTAAGTTCTATATATTCTGAAATTTTTGTTGTGTCATTCCAATTGATTTAAGCCAATATTCTATTAGTGGTATGAGTTTATTTAATGGTATATTTGGACATAGTGATTTGACCAATGTGTCCCTTTCTTTTAATGCTATGTTCTTTATGTTTTCTATGATCTCATAGAAGTTTTTGATGCTGAGGATGTCAAATTTTGGAAAGGAATTGAACTTGTTGGTTAGCCATTTTGCCAATTTTTGGGTTGGTGAATCTATACTGCTAACTATGGGCCTCATTGTAATGCAGGGTTTGTGGATTTTGGGTATCCCATACAGTCTGGGTAGGGTTGGACTGTCTGATTTTACTGCATATTTGTTTGGTATTATGCTGCAGTTTTTTATGTGTTTTCAAATGCTCTCACCCAAGATTTTAGGGGATTTTTATTGACAGCTTCATATTCATTGTCATTTAGCATTTCCTTCATTTTGCTATCATAATCCGATTTTTCCATGATGACTATTTTGTTTCCCTTATCTGCCTTGGTGTATATTATGTTTTTTTTTGTCTCAGTGAATGGATGAAGTTTTGTTTGCTTCTGTTGACGAGTCTAGTTTTGATCCCTTCTCAAATCTTTTCACGCCAATTTTTCACTGCGCTTTTTTCCAATCCTGGTAGGAATTGTGAGGAAATGCTGATATGTGCAATGTAGTCTTCAATTTTGTTTGAGAAATGGATGCAAGTTTTTAGGCCATTGTTTAGGAGCTCCATTTCTCTTAATGAAAAATTTTGATTGGAAAGATTTACAACATTCTCGAAAGCTTTTGTACTCCTTTCCGTATTTCCGAAACTTTTCTTAGCTTTGACAGTTAATTGACCATTGATTTCTGGTGGACTGGCTATGTGATTCCTGTTGTGTTTCTTGTTATTTATGTCCTGATGGGCAGATTTGGGTGAAAACTTGCACAATCTATTTAGTTTGTGTTTGAGTTTTACGGCTTTTACTTTGATTTTTTTACTCATTTTCTTTAAATAGCTATTTCCCATTTTACCCAGATCCCAAGTAATTTTTGTTTAGTGTAATTAATCAACTTGTCAAATAAATTAAAAACATCCTATCTATCATTTTTTTTTCCTTTTTTATTTTTACATCTGTTTGCTGGATGGATATATTCCTTTAGATGCTATGTTGAACAGTATGTGGGGTACTCTAGACTTGAAGGTCCCATCCCTGTGCCAAACTACTTTCACTAGGCACCAAGCAGATGGTTGAGTGTGCCATCCAAACTACTGCTTTTGCTGTCTTGCAATTGCAAATAGTGCCTATTTTATACTCTTTTTTTTTAGACTGAAGATGGAACTTGTGGATGTAATATGAAATATTTCTGATATTTAACTCGACTACTGAGAGAAACTACGAAAAAGACCCAGCTACAATGGTTGGTCCATGTGATTTGAACTCAAGTCCTCCCAAATGCCAGACACAGATATTGTCACTTGAGCCATCCTGCTTGGAAACTACTTCGCACATTCAACAATCTTCTTAACGCAATACTCCTCCAGTGATTCTCCTCCATTTGGTTCTATCCCATGCTTTCATTTTCCAGCAGCCTGCTTTGTTTTAAGATCCGCTTTCCCATCATCAAGTCATCTTATTGGTGGTCTTCCCACTTCATGTGTTGCTATTCTTCATCCTATACATGTGTCTACCATCTCAATCTGTTGTCATTAATTACTTTAATTATATGTAATTTAATATCATATCTCTTATACCAGTTACTCTTTATCCTTCACTAGGACACAAATGCTTGTTAATACTTTCTTTTAAAATTTCATTAACCTTTCTATATTCTTTGTACTTTATGTCCAACTCTCTGATGCATATAAGAAGGTAGCTGTGACCATTATTTGTATATCTTAGATTTTACTTTTGTGCTCAGAAAGTTGGATTGGAATTGCTTCTTTAATCCATCGCAGCATATTTAACCCTGAACTTATTTCATCTGTAATATTATCACTACTTATGATAAAGAAAGATGGGGAAATAGACCAGCTAAGAACATAACATAATATGGATAGTGACTGAGGGAATTTCTGCATGTAAATTGTCTGGCTGGATGAATAACTGCAAGGTTTAAAGTGCTGGGCCAATTGGTTACACAGCAACACGGGAGGAGTCACTAGTATTTAGCATTGCTGTATTTTCCTTATATGGTCAAGTAAGTGTAAAATAGTAGCATAGAAACTTATTGTATTAAGTGGAAATAATCCTAATCAATTCAATGTACATTTGTTATGATATTAAGATTCTTAACTTGTGTAACACATTCAAATTTATAATTTGAGGTGGGAACTGGAGATGTGCCTTTGGTGCTGTGCTGCGCAGCAACGACTGGTCCTCTCTCCGGCATCGCAGCTGGTGAAGTCGATTCTCGACGCTCCTCGGCTATTTGCAGACTCAGCTGCGAGCAATTGAGATTTATTTGTTTAACTCAAGGTATTGAGCGATGGTGATCTCAGGCCGGGGAACAGAACTTTGGCTCAAAATAAACGTCGGCACTTTCATTTAATCAAAGGTTTATTTTCCTTTACAAGCATTCTCATGACAGTTCTTGGCACGATTCTATATCCGTAATTTCTCTCGCAATAGAGTGTAATGCGCACAAAGAAAACTTGAGCTTCCGTGGTGATAAGTGCAATTGTTAAGAGCAGAATTATTATGGACACTTCAACTTTCTATGCAAGTTCTGCACAGTGTTAACTCACGACTGCAGTTGAATCACAATTATAACATTTAGACTTAGTAGACACTTAAATTTTTAGTGTGGATGTCTTATATTCCACATGACATTACATTTCACAGTGCATGAAAATTAGGGCGAATACTCTACATTTATAGTAGATTCTACCCACACACAAAACTCTCAACGTGCAATCTCATTGGCCCCTTTGGCGTCGAATATAGCTTGAGGTGCGCTTCTGACGTGATGTAATTATTTACAATTGGTCAATACGTCTTTCATGTGTTTCTTGACCTGAATTTTTCGTGGTTCCCTGCTATATATGTCACATCCACTTTTTCTTTCTGAGACTTGACTACATAAAAGCATCTTTACCGTCTTGCAATACACTAAAGCAACTATTGTAAACAACTGAAATTGGCGCTTGAAAACTCTGGGGTTAAAGTAAAAATGCTTTCCAGGAACAGTCTCTCTGAACTTTCAATCTATACTATGACAAACAAAAACATTATGATATATTTAGCAATTAAACAATCTAATTAATTAAAATATGGCTAATGCGCTCATTCAGCTGAGTGACAATCCATATAAAATTGTCACTTTATAATCTACCTCTTCTCTGTATCTTCTAGGTATGTGTTTGGTTTTGCTTTCACTAAATTGTTAATCTCATTTTTTTTTGTTGCAATTTTTGTAGTTTGTTATATACCTCTCTTACATGCCTTCAGACCTTTCAATTATATCTATGTCATCTACATATGGTAACAGATTTATGAGGCATATTACCTTTTTGTGTATGCTTGATTCTCTGTGTACCTTGATTTAAAGATTTGGGAGCACTAACTACTGTTTAGGGTTCAAGGAACATTTGATATTACCTTGTTAAAATTGATTAATTATGAATAAAAAATTAATCTCTCAATGGTTTGACATAGGTTGTAAAAATGCTGTCAGCAGTTTTTGTTTTATATTTTGAGTATATGATAAATAAAGGAGAAACAATCAAAAGCGAACTAGATTTTTGGATTTTCACAGATGCAGTGCCTTAATTATAAATATCTATCCACTTAAACCAACTACCAGGTTTAGCATATTTCCAAAATTTAATTGTTCAAAAGTGAATATCCTTTATGGAATTTTCTGTGTATTTTGGAAAAACTGATAATGATCAATATGTCTATTATGATTCTAGGTCTGGCTCTCCAAATAATGTGAAGGCTATGAGAAGTCACTGTGGCAACTAACTCCTGTTCATTGCACTGGAAGAAACTCATCCTGTGTTTATAGGTCTATTCCAAGACTCATGTATCAGTTCCCTGAACAAACTGCAGGAAGATATTCAACAATCGCTGGTCTATAAGCCTAACTCAACATTGGAGCCTTAGGTAAACTGCACATTTAGATTTTGAAACTAAATAGAATGGACTGTAAAAATGTTCCACTTAGTTGTAAAATGAATGAAAAATTCTGATATGTTACAGTCACATTACTTTCTCAGTTAGCTGCCAAAAGTTTTCTTACAAAAGCTGATTCTTTCTCTGCTTATGCTAATCAAGATAAACATTTGCAGGGATGTTTTTATTACATAGTTCCCTCTAAATGGTACAGAAAAAATAAATATACTACGCTAGAGTAATATTCAAATTATTTAACAGCTGATTACTATGTGGTGCATTTGAATTCCCTACTCTACGAGTTGGAATAGCAACACTCACCTGACTTAAAATGGTTAAATATCCTAAGAAATATGGTTAAAGGATGTTTGCGATCATCTTCAGTTAAAAATTGAGCGATAGTAAGAAATTGTGCTCTGTGGCCTGCTGTGGTGAAGATATTTGATGTTCATAATTGTGTGGCGGTATATTCTAACTAAACTATGTTAATATGCTTAAACTGTTTAACTTGTTTCAGACTTCTGAGTTATTTTATATCCCTTCTCTTTCCTTGAACATGATGAAAAATGAAAGTAACAGATTCTCATTTGAGAAACGCGTTAAGTGTTAGAAATTTATAACAAACAACAAGGAATATCTCAGAAATGGTTAGCTATACAAAAAAAAAAAAAGAAGCAAAAAACAAAAATAATATTTAAATGTTTTAAATCGTTTGTTTCTATGGGATGCATTTTTTGTGCAATAAGCTTCTGCCTGTCTCTCAAGATTTTCCATTCATGCTCAAGTTAACCAGCAGTTAGAGGACCTCAGAGGTCTTTCCCAAAAATTCAGTATAATGCCTTTCATGTGTCATGAATTTATTTTAGACATGAATTTTAATCGCAATCATTAGAGCCATTCTTGAGAATCAAAATTTTCATGAAATTTACCATATAAAGGTTAGTTTGGGGAATTGGAGTATGAACTTGAAAATATGTGTGTGCAAGCCTGGAATATGACAAGCTTAAATTACAAGCTTTTTATTTAGCAGCCATTACATGCATACACGCACACACTCATCCAAACATGCACAGACGGACACCAACACACAGAGGAAAATGCTCTTTGAATCAGAGGACCTGAGAACATATATTTCCAGTGAAATCTTGACATCAAATATCTGTGTTGAATAAAATACTTTCTCTACCAATTATATTTATTGAGAAAGTAAACAATTAGGGAAATTAATGTATCTTTATTTTTTTTAAAAACTCATATTTACAGTACAGCAGGCAACCTCCATTGCAATGGGGCATACAATGGAGAAAATTTACCTTTACTGGTAAACTTGAAAGAAAAAATAATGTTTTAGACTACATTCTTCCCACACTGTTTGGTTTGTTGATAACACACTTACAGCTTACTTTTTAGCATTAAGGTCAATTTGCAATGAAAATTAAGGATAACATAAACTTAAAATCTAGATGATACATGTTGTAACAGAACTGTTCACAATTCACATGAACATAAAAAGAAACATTGAATTAAGCGTAAAGTTAGAAGAATACAGGTTTCAGGCATTGAAGTTTATTGCTGTTAAACACAAATTGGGTAATAAGATTACATGATGATTCTGCCAAATCAGATATTTATGGTTTCCATGTATTGACCTACTAATTTCTTTTCTAAGTAATGTTGTGTGGATGTATCTGGGATATGTATAGAAAATGCAGCAGATCACATTGTGATGATAGATGGCACTTGTTTGTGAGATTACCATCTTGAAATGATGTAGCAATTGAGGGAGGGTAAGGGAGTGGGAGAGAAAGGCAGAGGGCGGAAGGCCGGTAGCCTGAACGGGATGGAAAGAGAAGGAGTGAAGGGTCAGGGCGGGGTCATGCTGGGATGGTTGGGTGGAAGAGAGAGAAAAAAACACACACACATGCACCCACACACGCACGCACCCACCCATACACATGCATGCATGCACACAACACACATACACATGATGTTTAAGTTTAGTATCTCACAAGGATTAGACATGAAGTTTTTCAGGAAAATCCTCTAACCACAAACTACCCTTTACATTGAACAATGTTCAAAACTTTTGATTTCTCAAAATTGGCTCTTAACAATTTTGATTAAAATACTGTATATTAAAGGTATTCGTATGGTAAATAAAATGGAAAGAGACAGGGAGGGAGGGGAGAGAGAGGTTGAGTGTCTGTGTGTGTGTGTGTGTGTGTGTGTGTGTGTGTGTGCGTGCGTGCGTGCGTGGGTGGGGGTTGGTGTGGGTGTGAGTGCGCGTGCGCTTGCTTGGGGGGGCCAAGAATGGGGTATGAAGATTTTTGAAGAAAATCAAATGACAACTAGCTACCCTTACACTGAAGGAATATTGAACATTTTCATTTTCTTAAAAATGGCTGTTATGATTTTGATTAAAACACTGGGTATTAAAGATATTTACATGGCAAATAAAATGTATATTTTGAATTTTTGGGAATAGCCTCGGAAGAGCTATTCATTCTAATTGAATTGTGCTGTGTTTTGAACACTTGTAAAGCATAAGCGATGCAAAAAACCTACTACACAAAAAAATAGATCTCGTTAAAACACAGCATCTTTGTCATATACTTTTTATTTGTGGATTTGACCATTTTTGAGAAATTCTTTGGAATTGGTTTCAGATTAAAAATATTTAAATTTTTACATACTGAAATATGTCAACTCCAGGCAATGCAAAAAAAATAGGATTTCATCCACATAGCAAGCAGTTTTTAAAAGATTTGACTATTGCTTAAGCTAGTGTATATCCTAGTTTCCTTCTACATACAATTTTGCTACTACAATTCAAAATAATTCAAAAACGGCTGTCGACAATGTTTTTATAGATATGTCTAACAGGAGTACCATGAAATACAGTCCTTTATTAATGGACTTTCAGACCATGATGGACAACTTATCAAAATTGATTGTTATACACCCAATCCAAAAAAGCAAACCTCGTAACCTGCTTTAGAATTATAAATAAAGAAAACATAAGAGTGTTTTAAAGTTAAACTCTCCAAAGAATGGTGGGAAGAAATGCATAAACTGTATAATGTAAATGATAAATTTAACTCCTTCTTAAACACTTTTGTAAGAATTCATAGTTCTAGTTTTTCACTCCATGTAAAGAAAATTAATAACAATTCTAAAAATGACTGGATAACTATAGGTATAAAATATCATGTAGGCATAAAAGAGAACTTTATTTAGCAACTAGAGAAAGTAAGTGTGGTAGACATAGACTACACTATAAAATGTAGTGCAGAATTATAAAACGGGTTATAAATGCAGCTAAAAACTTTGTTATGAAAAACAAATACAGTCCTCTCACAATAAGCCTAGCACTATATGGAACATTATTAAAAAAGGGACTGGTAACTGTCACTTGAAAAATGATAGAAAAGAAATTGAAGCCAACCAAGTGACCATAAATGATCCCCAGCAGATAGCAAATGCATTTAATATATATTTCATTCAGGTGGCAGAAAGTTACTGACAAAGAAAGAGCCTAAGAGAGATCCAAATTCGTACCTTCAGGAATCCTGTATGGAAAATTGTACATCCTTAGAGATAGTACCCACAAGTGAAACCGAAATAAAAAAACTAATACAATCCCTGAAAAGCAAGAATTCATCAGGATACAATGAAATAAGTATGAAAACACTAAAGTTATGTGCTGACATTATTTGCAAACCTTTAAGTCGTATATGTAACATATCCATGTTAACAATAACATTTCCAGACAAATTAAAATATTCAGTCATTAAGCCATTATACAAGAAAGGGCAAATCTCAGAAATGTCAAACTATAAACCAGTATCTTTACATACAGCTTTTTCAAAAATCTTTGAAAAAATTATGTTTAAAAGAAATCATCACATCTAGATAAATATAATATTTTAGCAAAACAGCACTTTGGATTCAGGAAGAGCATAACTAGTTATGCCATCTTCAATTTAACAAATGAAGTTCTCAAGTCATTGGATGGCAAACTTAACACACTAGGAATATTCTGTGACCTATCAAAGGCATTTGACTGTGTTAATCATGAAATACTTCTATCAAAATTATTACACTATGGAATTAAGGGTAAAGGGTATCAATGGATTACATCTTACTTATCAAAAAGAAAGCAAAAGGTTATAATAAATACTTCAAATAACAACAATGCATATTCTCAATGGTGTGAAATAAAACATGGTGTCCCACTAGGATCTATTCTGGGTCCCTTATTATTTTTAGTGTATATAAATGATATACTTGCAGTAATAAACAACAATGCCTATCCAATTCTTTTTGCGAATGACACAGGTATTATAATTTAAGAACACAATGTCAGTCAGTTTCATCTAATAAAATTTCCAAAACACTAAATGATGAAGGTTTGAAAGAAATAAAATCCACATATACTTTCAAAATACTAACTACGTTAATTTTTGCACAAAGCATTAAAACATGGCAGACCAAAGGATAGAATAACCAGATTGCAGAAGCATGTAATACAAAATTCCTAGGTCTTATGATTGATGGTAACATGAATTGGAAACACCATATTGATTATACCTTACCCAAACTAAGTTCTGCATGTTTTGCAATCCAATCTTTAATTCAGCTTATAAATAAGAGCATACTAAAAACAGCGTATTATGCATATTTTCTTTCATTGATGGCCTATGGAATAATATTTTGGGGAAATTCAGTAAATGCTAAAAAAGCATTCATTATGTAAAAAAAGGTAATAAGAATAATGACAAGCCACTCTTCAAAATGTTTAGAATTTTACCATTAGCCTGTGAATATGTTCTAGCCATATTGTCATTTGTAATAAATAACCCAGAAAAGTATACAAAAAAATACAGATATAACAAAGAGACCAGATATAGGCAGGAGTTACATAGACCAACAAATAATTTGCAGTTATTCCAAAAAGGGGTTTACAATGAAGGAATAGTTTTGTTTAATTCACTTCCCTCTTCTATAAAAGAATTGCAAATGAACAAAAACAAGTTTAGATCAGAATTAAAAAGATACCTTATTACTTACACCTTCTATACAGAGGAGGATTTCATTCAATAAAAAAATGCTGGTAACAATGTAACATTGTAAATATAATAACCATGAATATTCTAAGAATGGAAGTGTACGGGTAGACTTTTGGAAACAGACATGTAATTGAAAATTATGCAAAACTGACACCTCTGAAAATTCATTGTCGAGGTATTATTTTAATTATTATTTCCTTAAGTCTCCCTTTGTCACCATTTCCACAATATTGCTTTCAGTTATTTCATGAACTTCCATTACTTGCCATCCATTCTCTAACATCATCCACATTGACATCATCTTAATCCGGTACATTTTTTAGCAACGAAACAAGTTCATCATTTTCGTCTTCCACTTCAGGTTGACACACAGGTTCAAGTTTGAAATGTTTACCTTCATGGTCCAAAATAATTGTGCAAGACATCACAAGAGAGATGTTAGAAATCTCATCCCATGCTTGGGCCAACCACCTTATGACATCTAGCAAGTCAACTTTTTTCAGAGTGGTTACACAGTCATCATTAATATCTATTGCAGATATCAACAAACTGAGAAGATGCCGATGATACTGCTTCTTTAGCATTTCAAGGATGCCCTGGTCCATTGGCTGACAAACAATAGTCACACTGGGTGGTAAAAATAAAGCTCTGATGTCTCCATCTGAGTGCTCATCATTGACAGGATGCGAGGGTGTGTTGTCAAGCAGTAGAACAGCTTTTCTCGGCAAATTGTTGTCGTTCAAGTGTTTTTCTACAGTTGGTACAAATTCATTTTGGCACCAGGTTTTGAAGATTTCTGAATTCATCCATGCTCTCTTTTGATGTGTGTAATAGAGGGGTAGTGATTCCTGATTTTTCAGTTGTTTATAGCATCTAGGTTTCTTTGATTTACCTATTAACGTAAGCCTAAACTTACGATTGCCGGTTGCATTACTACAGGTCAAGAAAGTGACTCGCTTACTTTTGTTGTGCCCTCGTGCAGCAGCTTTTTTTTATTTTTTATGCAAGCATTTTCATAGGGACCATCTTGTAATTTAAACCAAATCGCTATTGTATAACTGCTGCCCAGAAATTCCCTCCTTCCCAATCAGTTTATGACGATAGTCTTTGAACTGAGCCTCTCCATTGACAGTAATCTGCTGAATACTGAATCATTTGTTCCATCTAACCATCCATCACTGGCAGTAAATTCTGCAATATTGGCCAAGTAATAGGTAAGCCTTCTCCTCTCAATTGTTCATGCCTCAACAATAAAGCTTCCTCAACTTCTTTATGCTTACCTTTCAGCATTGTTTTTCTTACTTTTATTCCACTACCTTGGTCAGCACACCACTTTTCAATTTCTCCTCGATTTTTCTTCCAGTCTCCAACTGTACTTTTCCCAACACCTAACTCCAAAGCAGTAGTTTTTGCAGTTATCCCAGAGTCTAGCCACTTTATAGCACATAGTTTCTCCTCTTTTTTTTTTTTTGGTACTTTTAACGCCTGCTTTAACTACTTATGGCACCGCAAGCGGTGACACTGATTATACATGAATGATGATGGAGCACCAGTGGAATGCGATGGCGGGGGAAACCGGAGTACCCGAAGAAAGCCCATCCCAGTGCCGCTTTATCCACCACAAATCTTACATGCGGTCACTTGGGATCGAACCCCAGCTGTCTAGGTGAGAGGCGAGTGGTCTAACCACTCGGCAACGGCGCGACCTTAGTTTCTCCTCCATAGTCACTACAACCTTCTTTCTTTTGTTGCCCATTTCATAATCTTTAAGAGAAAACTATGAAGTGCACCAAACAATAAGTTGACTATGGTAATCAGGAGGAGCGGCAAATGCACTTCAAACTTGTAGACTTCCAATGCACATCTGCCAGGGCAAAGAAGAGGCAGAAAAGGCGGCAAAAACCTTTTTTTATACACACGGCAATTAGGAGGATTATTGTAGCAGGCGTGCAAATTATTCCTCATTGGAGAAATGGTTATTTCTGTTTTTTTTAAGTAGGCTGGTTATTGTGGAGGCCGAATTGTTGCCAGCCGGTAGTTGACAGTCTGCTGTACTTTCTTCTCAAATGTCATTATCCTTTCTATATTCCCTGTACTTCATGTCCAACTTTCTGGTCCATATAGCAAGGCAGCTCCAACCAGTATTTGTATAACTTAGCTTTTGCTTTTATGTACAGAAATTTGGATTGGAGCTGCTTTTTTCTACAGCTGTATTTTTTGTCCCTGAACATATTTCACCTGTTATATTATCACCCATTTTGATAAAAAAAGCTAGGGAACTAGGACAGGTAGAAACATAACTTAATATAGAGAGAGACTTAGGCAATGTTTACATGTAAATTGTCCGGATAGTTAAATAACTGCAAGTTTGAAAGTACTCGGGCACTTGATTACACAGCAACTTGATGGGGCCACTATTATTTAGGACTGTTTTTCTTTGTATGGTCAAGTGATTCTAAAATAGTATTATAGAAATTTACTGTATTAAGTGGAAATAAATCCTTAACAATTCAATCTGCATTTGTTATGATACTAAGATACTTAAATTGCGTAACACTTTAAAATTTATAATTTTTGCTGTGGAATTTTCCCCTTCTCTATGTGTTCTATGTATGTGTTTGGTTAGCTTTCAGTAATTGCACTATGGAACAAAAAAAATACTTTTCCTATACTCAAAATAAAATAGGCCAATTCTTATGTAAAGTGATCTGCTGATCCCAAAAATGCCACTTAAAGTGCTGTATCATATAATTTTTTTTTTTTTTTAGATATTCTTATTTTGTTTATGAAAACTTACAGAAATGTGATATGATTACTCATATTTGCTTATTTGAAAGCAATAGGAAGTTTATTGCAAAATAACATGAAAATTATAATCATCAATTACTATAATTAAACTAAATTAGCACAAAATAATATTGAAAACTGAATAATCTCAGAAGTGTTTCACTGTTGATTTTTTCTTGTATTAACATGTACTCTCCCATTTGAGGAACCAACAAAAGTCTCCCAACATGGTAACGTCTATCCATCTTAGAAATGTCTAGGTGAAAACGCTTACCTTGCTCATTAGCTCCTAGGTTTGTAGGGACGCTATCAAGGCAATAGTGCAAAAAGTGGATTTTAAGTGTCAGTTGGCAACCCATTCTTTGTAGCTGCTTAATAGTTATAAAACCAAAGTTTCATAATTTTCTTCTTTTTCATTGCCCAGGAAGTATTTCACCACTGATTTAAATGATTTCCATGCTGCCAATTCAACATTGTCTTTTAGAAGTAGTCTAATTTGAGAACCAAAAAGTATACCTTCCTTTAATTAAGATTCACTTGTATTGGGAAATATATTGAGTATTTACTCAATGGCACTTCAACTTTTGTCCAAAACTTTAACAAAATTTTTCATAAGCCTGAGCTTTATGTGAACTACGGGAATAAGAACTTTGTTTGGATCTACTAGAGGCACATACATAGCACTGCTTGCTTCCCTTTTCTCCCACTCATTCACTATAAAGTGCTTGTCAGTTGCCCAACTGTCCCATAAGCACAAAAAACAGCAATATTTTGTGAAACGTCCCTGCTGTCCCATTAGCAATGCAACTACCTTGAGGTCACTACAAATTTCGCAGCCACAGTTTTGATAACTAATAGCATCTAAAATTATGGAGATGGAATGGTACTTCCCCTTCATCCCTATAGCATGTAATAAATGTACTGATGGTAGTAAATTGCCATTATGTAGTAACACTGCCTTTAAGCTACATTTAGGAGAGTCAATAAAGAGGCGCCAATCTTTGACATAATGCTCAATACTTAATTCCTTCATTAAACGATTAAAATTAATGCACAAGCATATTTTGACTTTCATTGTGAAATGCTATGAATACTGTTTATGTCGATATTGGTAAAATGTTATTTTAGTTTCTTTTGCCAGGAAATTTCACTCTAATAGCCTGTAACCCAGTAATTCTGACTCTTTTTTACATAGTTTCAAATCGCGAATAAAATTGATTGTCCTTCTTGAGAAATCAAATGTCTTTCTTCACTTCGTTCACATTGATATGTAGGGCCTTGGGATGTTAAGGATTCACTGTCATCTACATCATGATTTGAACTTTATCCATCATATTTTTCAATCCATGCTTTTGGAGGATCAGGCACCAGAAGATCTTCACTATCAGGAACTACTGTTATTGCTGATGGAATACTAGGATATTTAACACACTACTTATTTTTTCTAGAAACAACTGTAATCTTTGTATTTCAAAATAACAGTCATTTAAATGGTTAGGTGGTTCTCTCCGCACCATAGGCTCTGCAAACAGTGAAGATTTGCATTTACCGTGTAGCCATTGATTAAGACCAGTGTTGCACAATATGCAGCAAACATGAGGGGCAACATCCTTATCTTGATCGCCTAGGACATAACTAAAGTATAATGAATATGCTGTTTTAGTAACACTATTATTTTTTCGCTATGATTTAGGGGCGAATTGTCCACACTCATAACAAAAGGTATTGGGGTCATTAGTATATTTCCTATGCCTGCTCTTATCCATAACTGTAAGCTTTCTTTAGCACCGCAAATTAACTCCAACTACATTATACTTTTACAGCTAAATATGAACTGAAAGAAGAATCCAATACAAACAACACAGTGGAGTACTGAAGATAACAAATGTGTTTATTTCCTCAGTGAAATGAAAGACTGGAGAGGAGCGTGATAAAGGAGGGTGGCTGTGGACCTGAGGGCCATAAGTTGATTACTGCTCGAGCTAAGAATCTTTTCCATTATAGAAAACAATTTACGGATAAATCTTACATGATGGAAAATTGTTCTAGTTATTTCGAATAATATGCGTTTTCTTTACAGGTATAAAAATTGTATTTAATATTAAAAAGGCCATTATTTTAAATTAAGTTAACATGAGTTGGTATCAAACCACATTTCTGTAAGTGTTTATAAATGAATAATAATAATATATCAAAAATTTTATATGATACAGCATTTTAAAAGACATTTTTGAATTCAGCAAGTTATTCTGCATAAGAATTAGCTAATTATGTTTTCAGTACAAAAACTTGTGATCCCAAGTACTGTGTTTTTGCATAGCTGAATGGTTGATTCATGTTGTATTCGTTGTCTGGTTGCACTTCCTTAAATCCATTTTGATAAGTACACCGATTATTTGCATGGTACAAGGTATGCTGTTACTGAATGCATTTTCATCACTGAAGCTAGAATATATTATATCTTCCTCTCTTACGTTGATGTCAGAAATTCTTTCATGAAGGTTTGATAACTCAAAATCACTAGCTTTCTTTTAATACATCGTGAACTGCAGCTCATAAAGAGGTAAAGAAAAGGGAGTGGGTGGGAGCAGAATCTTGAGTGACCGAGAGGGAGAGGTATGGATGGAGGGATATGAGAGAGAGAAAGGAAGAGATAGTGCAAGAGACATGGTATTTAAAGTTGGTATCTTCCAAGGATGGGATATGAAGATCTTGAGGAATTTTGCCTCACCACAAACTACCATCAACATTGAAAAATGTTCTAAAATTTAGATTTTCTTAACTATGGCTCTAACAGTTTTGATTCAAAAACTGTACATTTTACATACTTACATTGCAAATAAATGTGGAGAGAGGAGGAAGAGAGGGAGGGAGAGGGAATGAAAGTGTGAGAGAGTGTGTGCTTTTGGCTGATGGGTGAGCGACAGTCCTTAGTTTATAAGTGAAGTATCTACCAAGGATGGGATATGAAGATTTTGAGGAAAACCCCTACACCACAAACTATCTTATACATAGACAAATTTTTGAAAATGTTGATTTTCTCAAAAACGGCTCAAACGATTATGAATAAAATGCTGTATATTAAGGATATTTATATAGCATGGAAATTTATATTTTGAATTTCCTGGGAATAGGCTCTGAAGAGGTGTTCATTCTGAAGTAATTTTGTATAACTATTAAACCTCAAGAGATACACAAAAAATTACTGCAAAAAAAGATAGGTCTTACTAAAACACACAATTTTTGTTGAATATCTTTTTTTTTTTTTTTTTTGTGGATTTGACCTCTTTGAAAAATTTATTTGAATAGGTTTCAGTTTTAAAACATTTAAATTATCACATACAATTTGTCATTTCCGGACAATGCAAAGAAACGGAATTCATCTACATGGAAACCAGCTTTTAAAGGATTACGTTATCGCTCTAGAGTAGTGTATACCCTAATTTCATTTTACATACAAGAAAGCAAGTAAAGGGAATTTCTGCTAATGTTTATTGTGATAAGCGTGAAATAGCAGAATAGTTGAACAATAATGGCTTACCGAGATACCGAGAAAGTCAGGTGTATGGAACACTTCAGATTTGTTTTATTTTCTTTTGCAGCATGTTGTATCTTCCATCTTCCAACACCAAGAACACTAGGGAAAGATTCCATGCATTGACAAAATGATGTGTTATGTAATGGTGGAACTTGGTATTTAATTACAAAGTTGTGAGATCTCTGGGCTTTCTGCATACTCACCTTTTATTCCTCTTTGAGTGTTCACCTTCTAAAAGTTTTAATTATATAAAGGCATTCTTTTCTCAATGTTTTGCAGTTCCAAAATGAAGAATGAAATTTCTCCAATGCTTTAGTAAGAATAGGTTTAATAAGCCACCATTGTTTCTCAGGATCATGATTGTGACTAATACTCCAATCCTTTTTATACCTCACTTTTTTCTCAGGCTTTAATAGGTAGTTTTGCTAGGTTTCTGGATTTCTTGATCTCTTTCAGGCTTTTATAACATTATTGTCATTGACACAGAGTGGCACTAGTTCAGGTGTTTCTGTTTATTCTTCATATTCCATGGTATGGTAATTCTTGTATAGAAATAAATAAACACAACTGTTTTATTACAAAGAAATGTACTCTGGAATGAGTATAACGTGATTGATCTTAATAGCTTCAGCAGCAACCATATAAGAGTTTATATCCAGGAGAAAATAAACAAATTGATATGATGCTATGTTGTCACTTGATTAATACACCTATGCTTTTGGTAGTATGCACTAGTGTAGATAAATGAAATAATCCTATAAAGTAATAAGTTTTGGAAAAAATCTCACATTTGTGCTGCATTATTAAATACAAAGAAGTCAGGTGAGAAAGAAATAGTTGCTGCTAAGGGATGGAATAAGCCCTGAGTTGTAGAAATCGATAATAATCCAAAAATTACTTTTGTGGACTTAATGGGTCTTGGAACACATCTTCTAAATGTTTAAACAATTCTTTCATATGAAAGTATTTGTAAGTGCCCTGTGTAAATATCTTGTAGAAATGGTGGTAAGAATGAAGTCCCTAGTGCTGTAATGCAAAATGCTCAAGGAATTTTGGATTTCCCTATTGCTGTAATGCAAAATGCTCAAGGAATTTTGGATTTCCCTATTGCTGTAATGCAAAATGCTCAAGGAATTTTGGATTTCCCTATGTAGTGCATTAAAAATATTACATGGTTCAGGGTTCAGTCGAAATTATTTTCCATGACTTCCATTAAAGTTGCAAAACTCAATTTTCTTGAAAAAATTATGTTTCTGTTACTTTCATTCACATGCACCCTCTTCTTCTTTGAGCTTAATTTAAAAACATCTATCCTTTTTTCTTTAGTTCTCTTATATTTTATATCTGTTTGATGGATCTTTTCCATAAGATACCATGTTGACAGTATGTGGTGGACTCTAGCCTTCAAGGTTTTCATCCCAATGCCATACTGCTTTCACTATGCTCTATGGTTGAGAGTGCCATCAAAATACTGCTTTTGCTATCTGTGCAATCGGAAATACGACTATTTTAGTTATACTCTTGTTTTAGATCGGAGATTGAACTTGGGGATGTAATATTAAATATTCAGCCCTCCCAAATGTAGAACACAGATAATATCGCTTAAGCAATCATCCAATTCAACAACCTTCTTAACCCATTACTGCTCCAGTGATTCTCCTCCATCTGGTTGTATCCCATGCTTTTTTTTTTAAGATCCTCTTTTCCATCACTAAGTCATTGTGTTGGTGGTCTTCCCACTTCATGTGTTGCTATACTCCATCCTATGCATATGTCTATGCTCTCAATCTGTTGTCGTTAATTACTTTAACTATATGTAATTTAATATCATATCTCTTATGCCAATTACCCTTTATCCTTTTCCAGTCCATAAATCCTTCTTAATACTTTCTTTTTAAATTGCATTAACCTTCCTATATTCTTTGTACTTCATGTCCAACTCTCTGATCCATATAAGAAGGTAGCTCTGACCAGTATTCGTATAACTTAGATTTTGCTTTTATGTTCAGAAAGTTGGATTGGAGTTGCTTCTTTAATCCATCCCAGCATTTTTATTGCTGAACTTATATATCATCTGGAATATTGTCTCCTGTTAAGAAAAATGGGTAACTAAACCAGGTAGGAACATATCTTAATATGGATAGTGACTGAGGCAGTTTATACATGCAAATTTTCTGGCTGGTTGAAAAACTGCATTTTGAGAGTCCTTGGTCGCATAGCAACATGGGAGGAGACACAAGTACTGCTGTATTTTCTTTGTATGGTCATGTGAGTGTAAGATAATAACATAGAAACTTATTGTATTAAGTGGAAATAATCCTAATCAATTCAATGTACATTTGTTATCATATGTGTTTGATTTAGCTTTATTGAATTGCTAATCCCATTTTTTTTTTTTTTTTTTTTTTTTTTTTTTTTTTTTTTTTGCAGTTTTTGTAGTTTGTTAAATACCTCTCTTACAATTCTTTCAGACCTTTCAATTATATCTGTGGCATCTACATATGCTGATAGATTTACAGGAAATATTACCTCCTTTGTCTACACCTGATTCTCTGTTTACCTTGAGTTAAACATTTGGGAGCACTAAATACTGTGTAAGGTTCAAGGAGCATTTCATATTACCATTTGAAAATGTATTAATTATGAATGAAATATTAATCTCTCAATGGTTTTATATGCATTGTTAAAATGCTGTGTGCAATGTATTTTTCATGTTTTGAGTATATGATAAAAAAAGTAGAAACAATCAGAAGAGAACTAGATTTTTGGACTTTTACAGATGCAGTGACTTAAGTATAAATTTCAATCCATTTAAATCAACTACCAGGATAGCTATGTATCCAAAAGTTCTTTTTTGAACATCTTTTATGGGCTTAGTGCACTTCAAAACACATATTTTATGTGTATGTTGGAAAAAAGGCCAGTTTAATCAATGTGTTTATTAAAATTCTAGGTCTGGCAATCAGGGTGATGTGAAGGCTATGCGAAGTCATCCTGTACCAACAAACTCCTGTTCATTGCACTGGAAGAATCTCATGCTGCGTTTATAGGTCTATTCCAAGACTGATGTATCAGTTCCCTGAACAAAGTGCAGGAAGATATTCAACAATCGCTGGTCTTTGAACCTAACTCAGCATTGGAGCTATAGGTAAACTGTACATTTAGATTTTAAAACTAACTAGAATGGATTTTAAAAATATTCCTCTTAGTTGTAAAATGAATGAAAAATTCTAATGCGTTACATCACATTACTTTCTCTGTTAGCTGCAAAATGTTTTTCTTACAAAAGCTGATTCTTTTCTCTGCTTATGCTAAGCAAGACAAACATTAGCAGGGATGCTTTTATTACATAGTTCCTTCTAAGAGGTAGAGAAAAAAATATATACACTATGCTAGACCAATAGCCAAATTATTTAAAAGCTGATTACTATGCAATTGAATTCCCTTCTCTTTAAGTTGGAATAGCAACACTTACCTCACTTAAAATGGATAAATATTCTAAAAAATATGGTTACAGGATGATTGCCATCATCTTCAGTTAAAGTTGGACTGATGGCTGGAAGATATGCTCTGTAGTCCACTATGGTGAAGATATTTGATATTCTCAGTGGTTGCTCATAATTGTGTGGCAGTATATTCTAACTAGATGTTAATATGCTTAAACTGCATCATTTGTTTCAGACTTCTGAGTAATTTTGTATCCCTCTTTGCTTATACTTGATGAAAAATGTGAATAACAGATTCTCATTTGAGAAAAGTGTAAAGCATTAGAAATTTATAACCAATAACAAGGGCTATCTCAGAAATGTTTAGCTGTACAAAAAAGAACAAACTGAAACCTAAGTAAAAAACAAAACAAACAAACAAAATTGTCTTAAATCATTTGTTTCAATGAGATATATATTTGTGCAATAAGCTTCTGCCCCTCTCTTACACTTTTCCATTTATGCACAAGTTATCCAGAACTATTAAGACTTCAGAGGCCAGTCCCGAAAATTCAATATAATGCATTTCATATGTCATGAATATATTTTAAACATGTATCTTAATCACAATCATTAGAGCCATTCTTGAGAGTCAAAATGTTCATAAAATATACCATATAAAGGTCAGTTTGGGGAATGGGAGTATGATTTTAAAAATCTTTGTGTTGCATGCTTTGAATATGATAAGCTTAAATATCAAGTCATGCATTTAGAAGTCGTTAAATGCATAGATGCAAACATCCATCCAAACATGCTCAGATGGACACCAACACACCGAGAACAATGCTTTTTGATTGAGAGGTCCTCAGAATATATATTTCCAGTGAAATAAATCTTGACATCAAATTTCTGTGTTGCATAAAATACTTTCTCTACCAATTATATTTAGTAGAGAAAATAAACAATTAGGGCAATTAATGTATCTCTTTTATTTTAAAAACTCCTGTTTGCAATACAGGAAGCAATTCCAATTGCTGTCAGGCATATAATGAAGAAAAGTTTTACCTCCTCTGGTAAACTTAAAAGAAAAATAATGTTTTAGCCTATATTCTTCTAGCACTGTTTTGGTTTGTTGATAACACGTTTACACCTTTCTTTTTGGCATTAAGGTCACATTCATAATGCAAATTAAGGATAACATAAACTTAAAATCTAGTCTATACTTATTGTAGCAGGACTGTTCACAACAATTCACATGGACATAAAAAGAAACGTTGAATTAAGCATAAAGTTGGAGATTACAGGTTCGAAGCATTCAAGTTTAGGTCTGTTAACCACAAACTGGCTAATCACTAAGGGATTGTTATCAAATGATCATTCTGCCACATCTGATATTTCTGCTTGTTAACTGTTGACTTACAAAGTTTGTTTCTAAGTATGATTGGGTATCTAAGATATGTATAAGAATTGCAGCAGAACAAATTGTGATGATAGATAAGTGAGTGCGTGCGTGCGTGTGTGTGGGTGGGTGGGCAGGCAGGGGCATGGGGGTGTGTGGGTGGGTGGGCGGGGGCATGTGGGTGTGTGTGGGTGGGCGGGGGCATGTGGGTGTGTGTGGGTGGGCGGGGGCATGTGGGTGGGTGGGGCTGGAGTGTGTATTTTGTGTGTGTGTGTATGTCAGGCGCGGTCCTTGGTTTATAAGTTAGGTATCTACTAAGGATGAGATATGAAGACTTTGAGGAAAATCCGTACCACAAACCAACCTATACATAGACAAATTTTCGAAAATTTTGATTTTCGAAAAAATGGCTAACAATTTTGACTGAAATTCTGTATGTTAAAGATTGTTTACATGGCATAGAAATTTATATTTTGAATTTACTGGGAATAGGCTCTGAAGAGCTGTTTATTCTGGAGTCATTTTGCATAGCTGGTAAACTGTAAGAGATACAAAAAAATTTACTACAAAAAAGGTATATTTTATTCAAACACAGTTTTTGTTGAATTTTTTTATTTTTTTAATTTTTTTGTGGATTACCACTTTGAGAAATTTGTTGGAATAGGTTTCAGTTTGAAAATATTTAAATGTTCACATATGAGAATTTGTCAACTCCCGGCAGTGCTTTGTTGCGTTTCTTGTACCCAGGTTTCTTGCTGTATTCATTTTATTCTGCTGTTTGAATTATGGTCTTTAGCTCTTTGTTGTATTCGGTTTTGCTCATTGGTACATTTACTAATCTGTGGGTGAGGCTGTTTATTACTGCATATTTGTGTGGTAATGAGTTGTTACCAATGAGCACAACCGAATTCAACAAAGAGTTAAAGACCATAATTCAAACAACTGAACAAAATGGATACAACAGGAACCTTGTGTACAAGAAACTCAACAAAGCAAAGCAGAAATAAACCATAAAAGAAATAATTACCCTAACAGCAGGAAAACACAATATCAACACATTAAAAAAAAATTCACTTACCAACCCCCAAACAATTAGAAAATTCAAAAAGATCTTCAAGGAACAAATCATCATCCTGGCTCCATTAAACAGATTTTCTGTCATAAAGTTACTAAATTCAAAAATCAAAAATGAAATTTCTCCAGAAAATAGATCAGGAATATATCAAATTAAATGTACAAATTGTGAAAAATTCTACATAGGACAAACCAAAAGAAGTTTAAAAATCGGATCCAAAGGGCCCTTTATAAGCCTAAAACTAAATCAAGAAGATAAATCAGCAGTAGCATTTCACATCTGGAAAGAAAACCATAATCTAGATTCAAATCCAAAATTGCTAAAAATCATGTCAGGCCACAATGAACTCAACCTGGGAAAATATTGTCATATGGAAAAACAAAGATCACCTAATAAACCTTGAAATTTCGCCAGTCTCAACTACTTTAAAGCTCAATTTAAAAACGTCTAATCAACTTTTCTTTTTATCAAAGTTTGTAATAAGTGTTGTTATTTCATTTATTTGATGAGTCTATTAATTACACTAAACAATACTTACTTGGTTTTTGAAGGACTAGTTTCCTTCATTTTCAACATTGACTAATTCCTTGCGGTGAAGCTGGCGATGTTGTAAGTGCTGTCTCCTCTGGTGGTGGTTCAATGAACTTGCTAAACATACCCTTCTGTGGAACACTGAAATTGAAAACCCTGTTTCTATTTATTACAAGGAAGATGTGTTCCCATGTGGGCAGCTCTTTGCTTTCCTGTTATGTATTATAGAAGTTTTGGTTCTGAATTTATATTGTGGCGTTTTGTCCAAAAGTGGGTGGCAACTGCTGATTTTTTGAATTGTTTTTTATTTATGTTTCTGAAGTGTTCTTTAGATCTTGTTTGTAGATTTAATTTTGTTTTTCCATTATAAACCTGATTACAATCCTTTCATTCCAATTTGTATATGCCCGATTTTTTCTTTGCTGGGATGACGTCCTTGATATTTGAGCCTAATTCATTTCTATGCTGTTACGGTTTACTGGTGCTAGCTGAATGTTGTATTTTTTTGAACATTTTTTTTGAAACTTAAGAAATGCCCATGGGTGGTATGTGAATTTCTTGAAGCTCATCTTTTGTTCTATTGCTGAGAGTGGTAATTTCTTTTAGGAATTTCTTTTTGGCTAGTTTTATTTTTGTTTCTACTAGGGATCCTAGGAGACCATTTTTATTTGCAATTTTGATTTGTAGTATTCTGCCCCGTATTCATTTGTTAGAAGTGGCATGTTAACCAGTCTATGTGCTAGGCTATTGAAGATTGCCTGTTTATGTGCCCTTGGAGGGCACATAACATATAACATAACATATTGGTTTTTATATAATTGTCTATCTGAGTAGGTTTCATGTAAATACCGAAGTTTATTCAATTTACATGTTTGGCTATTTTCAGATTTAAAATGGTAGCCGTTTATCTTTTTCTATTTCTACTGTGAATTTTAACTTTTTTCTTGGATGATCTGAAGTTATAGGGCATCATCAATGTACCTTTTTGGCACTATGGCAAAGATGTCATTGACATACTGCTGCCAGGTTTTGAACATCCAAGGGAAACCTTTTGTGATTCTGATTTCCAATGTGCTCATGAAAACATTTGCCAATATGGGTAAGAGTGGATTGGCCATTGCTAATTCTGATGTTTGGCGATAAAATCTTGTCTGGAACTGAGAAAAGTTTTGTTTGGTGCATAATTTGGCAAGTTCTGTATATTCTGAAATTTCTTGTGGTGTCATTCCAATTGATTTAAGCCAATAATCAATTAGTGGGGTGAGTTTATCTAATGGTATGCTTGGACATTGTGATTTGACCAATGTGTCCCTTTCTTTTAATTTTATGTTTTCTATGAGCTCATAAGAGTTTTTGGATGCTGAGGCTGTCAAATTTTGGAAAGGAATTTAACTTATTGGTTAGCCATTTTGACAATTTTTGGGTTGGTGACACTATACTGCCAATTATGGGCCTCATTATAATGCAGGGTTTGTGAATTTTTGGTATCCCATTAAGTCTGGGTAGGGTTGCGCTGTCTGATTTTACTGTATATTTGTTTGGTATTATGCTGCAGTTTTTTTATGGTGTTTTCAAATGTTTTCACCCAAGATTTTAGGGTTTTTTTTATTGACAGCTTCATATTCATTAAAATAAGAACTAAAGCTTTCCTGGCGACGTGTTAATTCAAAATCTTCTCGGGCTTCTAGCCAGGTAAAAACTTGGCCAAGATTTTACCTGGCTAGAAGCCCGAGAAGATTTTGAATTCATATTCATTGTCACTTAGCATTTCCTTCATTTTGCTATCATAATCCGATTTTTCCATGATGACTGTTTTGTTTCCCTATCTGCCTTGGTGTATATTAGTTTTTTTTTCTTTTTTTTTTTTTTTTTCCCACACAAATTTTTCAGTGCGCTTTTTTCCAATCCTGGTAGGAATTAGAGGAAATGCTGATAATTGCAATGTAGTCTTCAATTTTGTTTGAGAAATGGACGCAACTTTGTAGGCCATTGTTTAGGAGCTCCATTTCTTTGAGTGAGAAATTTTGATTGGAAAGATTTACAACATTCTCGAAAGTTTTTGTACTCATTTCCGAAACTTTTCTTAGCTTAGACAGTTAATTGACCATCTGTTTCTGGTGGGCTGGCTCTGTGATTCCTGTTGTGTTTCTTATTATTTATCTCCTGATGGGCAGATTTTGGTGAAAACTTGCTCAATCTGTTTAGATTGTGTTTGAGTTTTATGGCTTTTAATTTAATTTTTTACTCATTTTCTTTCAATAGTTATTTTTCAAGTTTACCCAGATACCAAGTAAGTGCTGTTTAGTGTAACTAAACAACTCGTCAAATAAATTAAAGACATATACCTATCTATCTTTTTTTTTTTTTTACATCTGTTTGATGGATATATATATGTCATTAGATACTATGTTGAACAGTATGTGGTGTACTCTAGCCTTTAAGGTCTCATCCCTGTACCAAACTACTTTCACTAGGCACCAAGCAAATGGCTGAGTGTGCCATCCAAACTACTGCTTTTGCTATCTTGCAATTGCAAATATTGCCCATTTTAGTTATACTGTTGTTTTAGACTGAAGATGGAACTTGTAGATGTAATATTAAATATTCAATCTGGTATTTACCTTGACCACTGAGAGAAACTACGAAAAAGACCCAGCTACAATGGTTGGTCCATGTGATTTGAACTCAAGTCCTTCCCAAATGCCGAACAAGGTATTGTTGCTTGAGCCATCCTGCTTGGAAACTACTTTGCACATTCAACAACCTTCTTAACCCAATACTGCTCCAGTGATTCTCCTCCATCTGGTTCTATCCCATGCTTTAATTTTCCAGCAGCCTGCTTTGTTTTAAGATCCACTTTCCAATCATCAAGTCATTCTGAACTCATGTCCATGTGATTTGAACTCAAGTCCTTCCCAAATGCCGAACAAGGTATTGTTGCTTGAGCCATCCTGCTTGGAAACTACTTTGCACATTCAACAACCTTCTTAACCCAATACTGCTCCAGTGATTCTCCTCCATCTGGTTCTATCCCATGCTTTAATTTTCCAGCAGCCTGCTTTGTTTTAAGATCCACTTTCCCATCATCAAGTCATTCTGAACTTTTAGTGTACATTATGACAAAGAAATACATGATATTTCGCAATTAAATAATCTAATTAATTAAAATATGGCTAATGCACTCATTCAGCTGAGCGACAATCCATCTCAAATTGTCACTTTATAATCTTCCTCTTCTCTGTGTCTTCTAGGTATGTGTTTGGTTTTACTTTCACTAAATTGTTAATCTCATTATTTTTATTTGCAATTTTTGTAGTTTGTTTTATTCTTCTCTTATGTGCTTTCAGATCTTTCAATTATATCCATGTCGTCTACATATGCTAACAGATTTACAGGGAATATTACCTTTTTTGTACCTTAAGTTAAAGATTTGGGAGCACTAAATACTGTTTAGGGTTCAAGGAGCATTTCTTATTACCTTGTTAAAATTGGATAATTATGAATAAAAAATTAATCTCCTAATGGTTTGACATAGGTTGTAAAAATGCTGTGTGCAGTGTTTGTTTTATATTTTGAGTATATGATAAATAAAGGAGAAACAATCAAAAGCGAACTAGATTTTTGGATTTTCACAGATGTAGTGCCTTAATTATAAATATCTATCCACTTAAACCAACTACCAGGTTTAGTATATTTCCAAAATTTAATTTCTGATTTTAATTGTTCACAAGTGAACATCCTTTATGGAATTTAAAACATATTTTCTGTGTATTTTGGAAAAACTGATAGTGATCAATATGTCTATTATGATTCTTGGTCTGGCACTCCAGGTAATTTGAAGGCTATGAGAAATCATTGTGGCAACTAACTCCTGTTCATTGCACTGAAAGAATCTCAACTGTGTTTATAGGTCTATTCCTAGACTGATGTATCAGCTCCCTGAAAAAACTGCAGGAAGATATTCAACAATCGCTGGTCTTTGAACCTAACTCAACATTGGTGCCTTAGGTAAACTGCACATTTAGATTTTAAAGCTAAATAGAATGGACAGTAAAACTGTTCCACTTAGTTGTAAAAGAAATGAAAAATTCTGATGTGTTTCAGTCACATTACTTTCTCTGTTAGCTGCAAAAAGTTTTTCTTACGAAAGCTGATTCTTTCCCTCCTTATGCTAATCAAGATAAACATTTGCAGGGATGTTTTTATTACATAGTTCCTTCTAAATGGTACAGAGAAAATAAATATACTATGCTAGAGTGATACTCAAATTATTTAACAGCTGATTACTATTTGATGCATTTGAATTCCCTTCTCTTTGAGTTGGAATAGCAACACTCACCACACTTAAAATGAATAAATGTCCTAAGAAATATGGTTAAAGGATGCTTGCGATCATCTTCAGTTAAAAATAGACCAATAGCCAGAAATTGTGCTCTGTGGCCTGCTGTGGTGAAGATATTTGATTTCATAATTGTGTGGCAGTATATTCTAACTAAATGTTAATATGCTTAAACTGCTTCACTTGTTTCAGACTTCTGAGTTATTTTATATCCCTTCTCTTTCCTTGAACATGATGCAAAAATGTGAGTTACAGATTCTCATTTTAGAAACGCGTTAAGTGTTAGGAATTTATAATAAATAGCAAGGAATATCTCAGAAATGGTTAGCCGCACAAAAAAAAAAAAAAAAAAAAAATTAAATGGTTTAAATTGTTTGTTTTAATGAGATGCATTTATTTGTGCAATAAGCTTCTGCCTGTCTCTTTAAGATTTTCCATTCATGCGCAAGTTAACCAGCAGTAAGAAGACTTCAGACGTCATTCCCAAAAATTCAATATAATGCGTTTCATGTGTCATGAATATATTTTAAACATGTATTTTAATTGCAATCATTAGAGCCATTCTTGAGAGTCAAAATTTTCATGAAATTTACCATATAAAGGTTAGTTTGGGGAATTGGAGTATGATCTTGAAAATATTTGTGTGCAAGCTTTGAATATGATAAGCTTAAATATCAAGCATTGCATTTAGCAGCCATTACATGCATACACGCACACACCCATTCAAACATGCACAGACGGACAGATTCAGAGGACCTGAGAACATATATTTCCAATGAAATCTTGACATCAAATTTCTCTGTTACATAAAATACTTTCTCTACCAGTTATATATAGTAGAGAAAGTAAACAATTAGGGAAATTAATGTATCTTTATTTTTTTTAAAAACTCATGTTTACAATACAGGAGGCAAACCTCCACTGCAATCAGCCATATAATGGAGGAAATTTACCTGCATTGGCAAACTTGAAAGAAAAAATAATGTTTTAGGCTGCATTCTTCCAACACTGTTTGGTTTGTTGATAACAAACTTATAGCTTACTTTCTAACATTAGGGTCCCATTCGCAATGATAATTAAGGATAACATAAACTTAAAATCTAGATGATACATTTTGTAACAGAACTGTTCACAACAATTCACATGAACATAAAAAGAAACATTGAATTAAGCGCAAAGTTAGAAGATTACAGGTTTCAGGCATTGAAGTTTATTGCTGTTAAACACAAATTGGGTAATAAGATTACATGATGATTCTGCCAAGTCAGATATTTATGGTTTCCATGTGTTGACTTGCTAATTTCACTTCTAAGTAATGTTGTGCGGGATGCATCTGGGATATGTATAGAAAATGCAGCAGATCAAATTGTGATGATAGATGGCACTCGTTTGTGAGATTACCATCTTGAAATGATGTAGCGATTGAGGGAGGGTAAGGGAGTGGGAGTGAAAGGCAGAGGGAGGTAGGCTGAAGGGGAGCGAGAGAGAAGGAGTGAAGGGTCAGGGAGGGGTCATGTCGGGATGGTTGGGGGGGGGGAGAGAGAGAGAGAGAGAGAGAGAGAGAGAGAGAGAGAGAGAGAGAGAGAGGGACACACACACACACATGCACACTCGCTCACTCTCTATCTCACACTCTCTCTCGCACACACTCTCACTCAAGTTTAAATTTATTACCTCACAAGGAGTAGACATGAAGCTTTTCAGGTAAAACTACCCTCTAAATTGTAAAATGTGGGAGAGAAAGGCAGAGGAAGGAAGGGATGGAGCTTGAAGGGGAGAGAGAGAGAGAGAGAGGGATGGCTCATGGAGGGATGGGGAGAGAGAGAGAGACACACACACACACACACACACACACACACACATGCATGCACACAACACACATACACACAATGTTTAATTTTAGTATCTCACAAGGATTAGACTTGAAGCTCTTCAGGAAAATACTCTAACCACAAAGTACCCTTTACATTGAACAATGTTCGAAACTTTTGGTTTCTCAAAATTGACTCTTAACAATTTTGATTAAAATAGTGTACATTAAAGGTGTATGGTAAATAAAATGGAGAGAGACCGGAAAGGAGGGGAGAGAGAGGGAGTGTCTGTGTGTGTGCGTGCGTGCTTGTGCGGGGGCAAGGATGGGGTATGAAGATTTTTGAGGAAAATCAAATAACAACTAGCTACCCTTTACAATGAAAGAATATTGAACATTTTCATTTTCTTAAAAATGGCTGTTATGATTTTGATTAAAAGACTGGGTATTAAACATATTTACATGGCAAATAAAATGTATATTTTGAATTTTTGGGAATAGCCTCGTAAGGGCTATTTATTCTAATTGAATTGTGCTGTATTTTGAACACTTGTAAAGCATAAGCGATGCAAAAAATCTACTACACCTAAAAGTAGATCTCATTAAAATACAGCATTTTTGTCATATACTTTTTATTTGTGGATTTGACCATTTTTGAGAAATTCTTTGGAATTGGTTTTCTAATTTAAAATATTTAAATTATTACATACTGTATATGTCAACTCCAGGCAATAGCAAGCAGTTTTTAAAAGATTTGACTATTGCTTAAGCTAGTGTATATCCTAGTTTCCTTCTACATACCATTTAGCTACTAGAATTCAAAATAAATCCAAAACGGTTGTTGACAATATTTTTATAGATTGTCTAAAAAGGAGTACCATGAAATACAGTCCTTTATTAATGGACTTTCAGACCATGATGGACAACTTATCAAAATTGATTGTTATACACTCAATTCCAAAAAAAGCAAACCTCGTAATGTGCTTTAGAATTATAAATAAAGAAAACATAAAAGTGTTTTAAAGTTAAACTCTCTGAAGAATGGTGGGAAGAAATGCATAAACTAAATAATGTAAATGATAAATTTAACTCCTTCTTAAACACTTTTGTAAGAATTCATAGTTCTAGTTTTTCACTCCATGTAAAGAAAATTAATAACAATTCTAAAAATGACTGGATAATATAGGTATAACAATATCATGTAGACATAAAAGAGAACTTTATTTAGCAACTAGAGAAAGTAAGTGTGGTAGACGTAGACTACACTACAAAATGTACTGCAGAATTCTAAAAAGGGTTATAAATGCAGCTAAAAAACTTTGTTATGAAAAACAAATACAGTCCTCTCACAATAAGCCTAGCACCATATGGAACATTATTAAAAAAGAGACTGGTAACTGTCACTTGAAAAATGATAGAAAAGAAATTGAAGCCAACCAAGTGACCATAAATGATCCCCAGCAGATAGCAAATGCATTTAATAAATATTTCAGTCAGGTGGCAGAAAATTGACTGACAAAGAAACAGTCTAATAAGAGAGTTCCAAATTCGTACCTTCAAGAATCCTGTATGGAAAATTATACATCCTTAGAGATAGTACCCACAAGTGAAACCAAAATAAAAAAAGTAAAACAAACCCTGAAGAGCAAGAATTCATCAGGATACAATGAAATAAACTTGAAAACACTAAAGTTATGTGCTGACATTATTTGCAAACCTTTAAGTCATATATGTAACATATCCATGTTGACAGTAACATTTCCAGACAAATTAAAATATTCAGTCATTAAGCCATTATACAAGAAAGGGCAAATCTCAGAAATGTCAAACTATAAACCAGTATCTTTACTTATAGCTTTTTCAAAAATCTTTGAAAAAATTATTTTTAAAAGAATTCAACACCATCTAGATAAATATAATATTTTAGCAAAAGAGCAGTTTGGATTCAGGAAGAGCATATCAACTAGTTATGCCATCTTCAATTTACAAATGAAATTCTCAAGTCATTGAATGGCAAACTTAACACACTAGGAATATTCTGTGATCTATCAAAGGCATTTGACTGTGTTAAACATGAAATACTTCTATCAAAATTCATACACTATAGAATTAGGGTCAAAGGGTATCAATGGATTGCATCTTACTTATCAAAAAGAAAGCAAAAGGTTATAATAAATACTTCAAATAACAACAATGCATCTTCTAAATGATGTGAAATAGAGCATGGTGTCCCACAAGGATCTATTCTGGGTCCCTTATTATTTTTAGTGTATATAAATGATCTACTTGCAGTAATAAACAACAATGCCTATCCAGGTCTTTTTGCAGATGACACAATTATTATAATTAAAGAATACAATGCCAGTCAGTTCCCAGATTCATCTGATAAAATTTTTAGAACACTAAATGATGAAGGTTTGAAAGAAATAAAATCCACATATACTTTGAAAAAACTAACTACATTAATTTTTGCATAAAGCATAAAAACTTGGCATACCTAAAGATAGAATATGAAACTAACCAGATTGCAGAAGCATGTAATACAAAATTCCTAGGTCTTATGATTGATCGTAACATGAATTGGAAACACCATATAGATTATATGTTACCCAAACTGAGTTCTGCATGTTTTGCAATCCGATCTTTAATTTTGCTTATAAATAAGAGCATACTAAAAACAGCGTATTATGCATATTTTCATTCATTGATGACCTATGGAATAATATTTTGGGAAAATTCAGTAAATGCTAAAAAAGTATTCATTATGCAAAAAAAGGTAATATGATTAATGGCAGGGGAAAGACGATCAACTCACTGCAAGCCACTCTTCAAAATGTTTAGAATTTTACCATTAGCCTGCAAATATATTCTAGCCATATTGTCATAAATGATAATTAACCCAGAAAAATATACAAAAAAATACAGACATTCATAACAGAGAGACCAGACATAGGCATGACTTACATAGACCAACAAATAATTTGCAGTTATTCCAAAAAAGGGTTTACTACAAAGGAATAGTTTTGTTTAATTCATTTCCCTCTTCTATAAAAGAATTGCAAATGAACAAAAACAAGTTTAGATCAGAATTAAAAAGATACCTTATTACTCACACCTTCTATACTGAGGAGGATTTCATTCAATCAAAAAATACTGGTAATAATGTATTATTGTAAATATAATAAACATGAATATTCTAAGAATGCAAGTGTACGGGTAGACTTTTGGAAACAGATGTGTGATTGAAAATTGTGCAAAACTGACACCTCTGAAAATTCATTGTCAGAGTTGCTATTTTAATCATTATTTGTCACCATATGCACAATATTGTTTTCAGTTTCTCCTCTTTTTTTTTTTTTTTTTTTTTTAAGTGGTGTTTAACACCCGCTTTAACTACTTATGGCACCATAGGCGGTGACACTGATGATACATGAATGATGATGGAGCACCAGTGGAATGCAATGGCGGGGGAAACCGGAATACCTGGAGAAAACCCACCCCAGCGCCGCTTTGTCCACCATAAATCTCACATAGGTAGCTTGGGATCAAACCCCAGCAGTCTAGGTGAGAGGCGAGTGGTCTAACCACTCGGCCACATTGCGGCCTTAGTTTCTCCTTCATAGTCACTACAAACTTTTTTCTTTTATTGTCCATTTTATAATCTTTAAGAAAAAACTATGAAGTGCACCAAACAATAAGTTGACTATGGTATTCGGGAGGAGTGGCAAATGCACTTCACACTTGTGAGCTTCAAATGCACATCTGCCAGGGCAAAGATGAGGCAGACAAGGCAGCAAAAACCTTTTTTATGCACATGGCAACTAAGAGGATTATTGTAACAGGCGCCTGGCAGAGTGCAATGCCTAGAAAAAGTACAGTACTCACAGCAAATTATTCCTCATTTGAAAAATGTATATTTCTGTATTTTTTAAGTAGGGTGGTTATTGCGGAGGCCAAATTTTTGCCAGTCGGTAGTCGAGAGTCTGCTGTACTTTCTTCTCAAATGTCATTAACCTTTCTATATTCATTGTACTTCATGTCCAACTTTCTGATCCATATAGCAAGGCAGCTCCAACCAGTATTTGTATAACTTAGCTTTTGCTTTTATGCACAGAAATTTGGGTTGGAGCTGCTTTTTTCTACAGCTGTATTTTTTTATCCCTGAACATATTTCATCTGTTATATTATCACCTGTTTTGATAAAAAACTGGGGAACTAGGACAAGTAGAAACATAACATAGTATATAAAGACTGAGGCAATGTTTACGTGTAAATTATCAGGATAGTTAAATAACTGTGAGTTTGAAAGTACTCGGGCACTTGATTACACAGCAACTTGATGGGGTCACTAATATTTAGGATTGTTTTTCTTTGTATGGTCAAGTGATTATAAAATAGTATTATAGAAATTTACTGTATTAAGTGGAAATAAATCGTTAACAATTCAATCTTCATTTGTTATGATACTAAGATACTTAAATTGCGTAACACTTTAAAATTTATAATATTTGCTGTGGAATTTTCCCCTTCTCTATGTGTTCTATGTATGTGTTTGGTTTAGCTTTCACTAATTGCACTATGGAACAAAAAAAAATGTTTTTCCTATACCCGAAATAAAATAGGCCAATTCTTATGTAAAGTGATCTGCTGATCCCAAAAATGCCACTTAAAATGCTGCATCACATAATGTTTTTAGATATTCTTATTTATTTTATGAAAGCTTACAGAATTGCGATATGACTACTCATATTTGCTTATTTGAAAGTAATAGGAATTATATTGCAAAATAACATGAAAATTATAATTATTAATTACTATAATTAAACTAAATCAGCACAAAATAATGTTGAAAACTAATAATCTCAGAAGTGTTTCACTGTTAATTTTTTCTTGTATAGACATTTACTCTCCCATTTGAGGAACCAACAAAAGTCTCCCAACATGGTAACGTCTATCCATCTTAAGAATGTCCAGGTGAAAACGTTCACCTTGCTCCTAGGTTTGTAGGGAAACTATCAAGGCACGAGTGCAAAAAGTGGATTTTAAGTGACAGTTGGCAACCCATTCTTTATAGCTCTTTAATAGTTGTGAAACTAAAGTTTCATAATTACTTCATTTTTTTGCCCAGGAAGTCTTTCACCATTGATTTAAATGATTGCCATGCTGCCAATTCAACATTGTCTTTTAGAAGTAGTCTAATTTGAGGACCAACAAATTTGCCTTGCTTTAATTTAGATTCACTTATTTTGGGAAAGATACTTCTTAAATACTCAATGGCACTTCCACTTTTGTCCAAAACTTTAACAAAAATTTTCATAAGCAAGAACTTTATGTGAACTAGGGGAATAAAAACTTTGTTTGGGTCTACTAGAGGCACATACATATGTAACACTACTTGCTTCCCTTTTCTCCAACTCATTCACTATAAAGTGCTTGTCAGTTGCCCAACTGTCCCATAAGCACAAAAAACAGCAATATTTTTTGAAACGTCCCTGCTGTCCCATTAGCAATGCAACTACCTTGAGGTCACTACAAATTTCCCAGCCATGGTTTTGATAACTAATAGCATCTAAAATTATGGACATGGAATTGTTTTTCCCCTTCATCCCTGTGGCATATAATAAAGGTACTGATGGTAGTAAATTGCCTTTAAGCTATATTTAGGAGAATCAATAAAGAGGCACCAATCTTTGACATAATTCTCTATACCTAATTCCTTCATTAAACCATTAAAATTAATACACAAGCATATGTTGACTTTCATTGTGAAATGCTATGAATTCTGTTTATGTCAATATTGGTAAAATGTTATTTTAGTTTCTTTTGCCAGGAAATTTCACTCTAATAGCCTGTAACCGAGTAATTCTGACTCTTTTTTACCTAGTTTCAAATCACAAATAAAATTGATTGTGCTTCTTGAGAAATCAAATGTCTTTCTTCACTTCGTTCACATTGATATGTAGGGCCTTGGGATGTTAAGGATTCACTGTTATCTACATTATGATTTGAACTTTATCCATCATATTCTTCAATCCATGCTTTTGGAGGATCAGGCACCAGAAGATCTTCACTATCAGGAACTATTCTTATTGCTGATGGAATACTAGGATATTTAACACTCAACTTATTTTTTCTAGAAACAACTGTATTCTTTGTATTTCAAAATAACAGTCATTTAAATGGTTAGGTTGTTCTCTCCAGACCATAGGCTCTCCAAATGGCAGAGATTTGCGTTTACCATGTAGCCATTGATTAAGACCAGTTTTGCACTAAATGCAGCAAACATGAGGGGTAAAATCCTTATCTTGATCGCGTAGGACACAACCAAAGTATAATGAATATGCTGTTTTAGTAACACTATTATTTTTTCGCTATGATTTAGGGGCGAATTGTCCACACTCATAACAAAAGTTACTGGGACATCAGTACACTTCCTATACCTGATCTTATCCATAACTGTAAGCTTTCTTTAGCACCGCAAATTAACTCCAACTACATTATACTTTTACAGCTAAATATGAACTGAAAGAAGAATCCAACACAAACAACACAGTGGAGTACTGAAGATAACAAATGTGTTTATTTCCTCAGTGAAATGAAAGACTAGAGAGGGGCGTGATAAAGGAGGGTGGCTGTGGACCTGAGGGCCATAAATTGATTACTGCTGAAGATAGGAATCTTTTCCATTACAGAAAACAATTTACGGATAAATCTTACATGATGGAAAATTTTTCTAGATATTTGGAATAATATGCATTTTCCTTACAGGTATAAAAATTGTATTTAATATTAAAATGGCCATTATTTTAAATTAAGTTAACATGAGTTGGTATCAAACCACATTTCTGTAAGTGTTTATAAATGAATAACAATATATCAAAAATGTTATATGATACAGCATTTTAAAAGGCATTTTTGAATTCAGCAAGTCATTCTGCATAAGAATTAGCCTATTATGATTTGAGTGCAAAAACTTGTGATTCCAAGTGTTGTTAATCTCATTCTTTTTGCAGTTTTTTGTAGTTAAATACTTCTATTATGACGCTTTCAGACATTTCAATTTTAATTTATGTCATCTGCATATGCTAGCAGATTTATAGGAAGTATTACTTCTTTTGTCTATACCTGATTCTCTGTTTACTTTTAGTTAAATACTTAGGAGCACTAAATACTGTGTAGAGTTCAAGGATCATTTCATATTATCATTATTAAAGCTGATTAATTCCACTGGTCAGTAATGAAAATGTTTCGGGCTCAAAAATAGTTAATTCTTCCATCTGCTGATTTAAGAAATCACCGTAAAAGTGACAGATTAACTCTTGCTTTGGAGATAAAGTGACATTTCATTTTTATATCAACATTTTTATTATGGGCAAAATTTTGTTTTGGGAGTTGACGCACCTGTCCAATAACAAAACACAAATGCTCTTAAGCTGTTTGCAATTCATAAACAGATCTGTGTCTGTGACTGTGACTGTGAGTTTCATGTAGTTTCTGGTTTGAGAATGCTTTTGTAGTGTAAAATTCATAAAAATACCACAAAAATGTGTAAATAGGATGAATAATTTTTGTTACATTTGTGGTTAAATAAAATTTTCCTCACAAAAATGCAATCTGATGCCTATTGTGAAGACTGCCTATCAGCATTATTTCGGTATGAAAGTAAGGGACCAGGATAAGTCTTGGGCGCCACATATATGTTGCAATGCATGTTTAGTTATACTGCGAGAATGGCTGAAAAATAAATGATTTATGGCTTTTGCGGTGCCTATGAAAAATTTTGTCACAGGAAAGGACCAAGAAGCATGGACCTTTAAGTACATAAGAGAGAAATTTCCGCAATTAAGTGATGCAAAAGTTGAGAAAGGTATTTTTGTCGGGCCACAAATTCCAGAAGTTATAAAGCATCCTGCATTTGACCCAAGTTTTGGAGGGGAAAGGAAAGGCAACATGGGAAGCCTTCAAGGCAGTTGTTCATGGATTTTTAGGCAACAAAAGAGATGATAACTACACTCAGTTGGTGACAATACTCCTGCAAAAATACCAATGGATGCAACATGTCCCTTTAAATCTATTTTCTCCACTCCCACCTGGACTACTTCTCTCCTAGTTCTGAAGCTGTCAGTGATGAACATGGATAAAGATTCCATCAGGACATTTCTGTTGTGGAGCAAAGCTATCAGGGCCATCAGAATGTAGCAATGCTTTCGGTTTACTGTTGATCTTTGTATAGAACTCTCTTACAAGAGGTAAGCTAAAAGACTAGGATCTCATGAAGTCACCACATGATTCTCTTCAGACCCAACCATCTGCGAGGTATTCTTCCAGTAATTTAGAATTCTTAGAATGTAACTACTATTTAAAAAAAATTCAAATGCACTTTCAATGTTAATAGCATTTGAAATTAAAATGTATCTTTTCCTCCTAATCTGTTACTATGAAAAACTTTCACCTAGCGTGTATCACAGAAACTAGAGCTAAGAACAAATTTTCACTGTCATATTCGTTTATCGCGACCCAAAATTAGTAAGAATTGAAACCTGAAGTGCAGGAAACATTCAAACATTATTTTTTTGTTAGCCAATGTTATGAATGAAAAATTAATCTCTCAATGGTTTCACATAGGTTGTTAAATGCTGTGTGCAGTATGTGTTTTATGTTTTGAGTATAGTATAGCATTAAAAAAGTTGAAATAATCAGAAGACTACTAGATTTTTCTATTTTTATATATTCAGAGCCTTAAGTATAAATATCAATCCATTTAAATGGAGGTTTGGTATATCTCCAAAATGTTATTTCTGAATTTTGTATTCATAAGTGTACAGCTATTATGGACTTAATGAACTTAAGAACATGTATTTTGGAAAAGAAGGCTGACAGTAATCAATGTGTCTATTATGATTCTAGGCCTGACACTTCAGGTGAAGCGAAGTCATCATGTGGCAACTAACTCCTGTTAGCTGCACTGGAAGAATCTCATGTGTTGATACGTCTACTCCAATGCTGGTGTGTCAGTTCCCTGAACAATTGCAGGAAGATGTCCAACAATTGCTGGTCTTTGAATCTAACTCAGCTTTGGAGTTTTAGGTAAACGGCACATTTAAGTTTTAAAACTAAATAGAATGGACAGTAAAAATGTTCCACTTAGTTGCAAAATAAATGAAAAATTCTGATATGTTAGTCACATTACTTTCTCTATGTTAGCTGCAAAAAGTTTTTCTTACAAAAGCTGATTCGTTTGTCTGCTTATGCTAATCAAAGTAAACATTAGCAGGTATGGTTTTATTACATAGTTCCTTCTAAATGGTAGAGAAAAAATAAATATACTATGCTGGAGCAATATTCAAATTATTTAACAGCTTATTACTATGTGATGCAACTGAATTCCTGACCGTTTGAGTTTGAATAGCAACACTTATCTCAATTAAAATGGATAAATATCCTAAAAGATATAATTAAGGCATATTTGCTATCGTCGTCAGTTAAAGATCGGCTGCTGGACAGAAATTGTGCTCTCTGTGGTCTGCTATGTTGAAGATATTTGATGTTCATATATATTCTTACTAATTGTTATAATGCTTAAACTGCTTCACTTTTTTCAGACTTCTGAGTTATTTTATATACCTTCTCTTTGCTTGAACATGATGAAAAAATGTGAATAGCAGTTTGTCATTTAAGAAAAGTATTAAGCATTAGAAATTAAAAACTAATAACAAGAAATATCTCAGAAAAGGTTAGCTACTCATAAAAAAGAAAAACCCTTAAATAGCCTAAATCATTTGTTTCAATGAGATGTATATTTTTTGTCAATAAGCTTTTGCCTGTCTCTTAAGATTTTCCATTTATGCCCAAGTTAACCAGTAGTAAGAAGACTTCAGAGATCATTCCCGAAAATTCAATATTATGTATTTCATGTGTCATGGAAATACCTAAAGCATGTAGCTTTTAATCACAAGCATTAGATCCATTCTTGAGAGTCAAAATTTTCTTAAAATACACCATATAAAGGCCAGTTTGGGGAATGGGAGTATGATCTTAAAAATCTTTGTGTTCCAAGCTTTGAATATGACAAACTTAAATATCAAGCTTCGCATTTAACAGCCAATACATGCATTCACCCAAACATGCAGACCCATCCAAACATGCAGAGATGGACAATACACAGAGAAAATACTTTTTGATTCAGAGGTCCTCAAAACGTATATTTCCATTAAAACCTTGACATCAAATTTGTGTTACCTAAAATACTTACCCCACCAGTTATATTCATTAGAGAAAATAAACTGTTATGTCAATTAATGTATCTATTTTATTTTAAAAACTCATGTTTGCAATACAGGAGACAACTTCCATTGCAACCGGGCATAAATGAAGAAAATTTACCTTCACTGGTAGACTTGAAAAAAATAATGCTTTAGCTTACATTCTTCTAGCAATGTTTTGGTTTGTTAATAACAGCTTACCTTTTGGTAACATTCATAATGAAAATTAGGGATAACATTAAACTTAAAATCTAGACCATACATGTTGCAAAGGGACTGTTCACAAAAATTCACACGAACATTAAAAGAAACATTGAATGAAGTATAAAGTTAGAAGATTGCAGGTTCCAAGCATTCAAATTTAGGTCTGTTAACCACAAACTGGCCGATCAGACAAGGATTCACATTCATGATCATTTTGGCAAATCAGATTTTTCTGAATGCCATATGTTGACTTGCTAAGTTTGTTTCTAAGTAAGATTAGGTATAGATAGATAGATTTATTATCAGCCTGAAGAAATAAAGGTTCTATGGCATCATCAAAATACTAAGAATTTTTGTTACATTTGAGTTTATATTTATATATATATATACACAGAATTTGCAAAAAGAAAAATCCAAACTTGTTTTCTGCCAGCGCCGGGCTCCTTCCTACATCTGCAGAATTTGACCTGTAATGACAAACACAAAGCGGCAGTATCTGCACAAGAGAAATATGTTTGCAAGGATGATGACGACGACGATGGCAATGATGATGAAGGGATAATGATTGGATGATGATGATGATGCTGATGCTGATGAAGACGACTATGATGATGAAAATGATGATGATTTATAGTTATTTAATTTGTAATCTGTGGAACAATTTAAAGTTTCTGATTGAAGTATTCATTAATAGTGTGGTTGGTAAATGACTTTTGAGATAGTTGTTAACTACCGTTCTAAATTTTTTGTGATTAATCTCTTAACACTGTTTGGAAAATGGTTGTATAAATTTATACCCTGATGTGATAGAGACTTAAGACACCTTTGAGCCTATGATTGTTGAGATTTATATTACTGCTGGCTGTTGTATTATGGTCATGTAGGGCTAAGTTTCTTTTAAAGAGATCCAAATTTTGATGTATAAAAGCGTCCACCTCTAAGAGATACATATATATATATATATATATATACATATATATATATATACACACACACACAAGGTAAGGGTAATATAGATAGTTCTTTGAATTCTATCTTACAATCTAATCGTATTGGTACCTGTTTTATGATTTTCACTAACCTTTTCTGAAGCTTAAATAGCTGCAAATTTTTGATGATGCCCCCCATGTCATTATTCCATATGAGAGCAGTGAATGGACATATCCATAATATGCTGACTTTAAACACTCCAAGGCAAATACTTTTGAGAGGATCTAAATGCATAGCATAGAATGTTGACTTTCCTGCTTAGATGATGTTTGTGTGTTTCCCATGTCATATATATGCCCAAGAATTTTGTGGATTCTACTTCGATATTTTGTACATCATTGAAAGAAATTTACATTGAGTCTGTTTCATAAATATGGAACTGTTTATACACAGTTTTTTCATTGTTAAGCTTGAGCTTATTGGCCGATAGCCAGTTTTCTATTTGTTTTAAAACCTTGCTGGGTTTGTCCTGCAACTTATTTTTGGCAGGCTCATTAATTGTAATACTTGTGTTATCTACAAATAACACACTTTTTGCTTGAGTAATATTGGAAGGGAAATCGTTTATGTATATAAGAAAGAGTAATGGGCCTAATACTGAGTCTTGTGGGACTCCATGCTTTATAATAACATCATTTGATTTAACTGAAAATACTTCAACAGACTGATCTCAGTTACTTAAATATGAACTAAACCATTGTTCAGCTAATTCCTTCACCTGCATTTGTTAAGTTTGTGAATCAATATTTTATGATCAACCTTTAAAAGATTTGCTAAGGTCTAGAAAGAGCCCAACAGTCTTTTCTTTGTCATCCTGAGCTTTGAATATTGATTCTAGGAATGAAAATATAGCATTGCAAATGTTTTTACCTTTACGAAATCCAAACTGAAACTTACTTAAAATTCTGCATGCCTCTAGGAAAGACATTAACCTGTTGTAACTTACTGTTTCAAGTTTTTTTTTGCAAATACTGATAGGAGAGATATTGGGCAATAAGTTTGTACACAGTCTTTTTCACCCTTTTTAAAAATTGGGCAAACCTTTGCTGTTTTTAGAAGTTTCAGAAATATCCTCTTAGCCAATGATGAATTTGCAATATCCACCAAAGGAGTTAGTAAATGGAATGCTGTTTGTTTTACAGTTTTATAAGGGAAGGCATCATTTTCACTCGAGTGCTTGTATTTTAAGCCTTTAGTTACTGTGATCATTTCTTCTGTTTTTACTGGAGTTAGAAATATGGCTTGGCTGTTTGTCATTTGTGGAAGTAAGCGGGGATGAGCTTTTGCTGCTGTTTAAATGTATCTGGGATATGTATAGAAATTGCAGCAGAACAAATTGTGATGATTGATGGTCCTAATTTGTGAGTTTAACATCTCATAAAGAGGTAAAGAAAAGGGAGTGGGTGGGAGCAGAACTTAGAATGACAGAGAGTGAGAGAGGGATGGATGGAGGGATGTGTGAGAGAGAGAGAGAGAGAGAGAGAGAGAGAGAGAGAGAGAGAGAGAGAGAGAGAGAGAGAGAGAGATAGATAAAGGAAGAGAGAGTGTGAGAGACTTGGTATTATAAGGTTATTATCTTTCAAAGATGGAACATGAAGATCTTCAGGAATTTCGCCTCACCACGAACTACCATCAACATTGAAAAATGCTCTAAAATTTAGATTTTCTTAATTAATGCTCAAATGATTTTATTTAAAATACTGTATACTAAAGATACTTACATGGCAAATAAAATGGACCGATTGGGGCTGAGGTAGGGCGAGAGGGGCAGGAAGTGAGAGAGAGACAGGGAGTGAGTGAGGGGAGGGCATGAGAGTTGGGGAAGGAGGGGGAGAGTATGGGTGCGTGCATATGTGTGTTGGCAAGTGAGTGATGGTTTTTGGTTTTTAAGTTTAATATCTTCCAAGGATTGGACATGAACATTTTTATGTAAACCCCTTAGACAAACTAACTGATACATAAAAAAAATTTCAAAAATTTTGATTTTCTCAAAAATGGCTGCATCAAATTTGATTAAAATGCTGAATATTAAAGTTATTTACAAGGCATAAAAATTTTTGTTTTGAAAATACTCTCTGAAGAGCTGTTCATTCTGGATGAATTTTGCATAACTGGTAAACCGTAGAAATGCACAAAAACTTTCTACAAAAAATTTTTATCTTATTAACCATTGTAGTGCCAGCCCAAATAGCAAAATGCTGTCTAAAAAGTGCCAATGAATTTTATGAGAGAATGCAGGGTTATAAATTATTAGTAATAAAAGAAGTATCAAATGTCATAGTGAGCTGAACCCTTTTTTTTTTTTTTTTTCTTTTGTTTTTTTTTTTTAAGCAAACACTTTTCTCTTCTGTATTACATGCATTATATTGTTGAAAAATCTCTTACAATATTTTTAGAAAATAAAAGTTTGAAAATATAATTAAAAATCCTAAAATAATCAATAATTAGGCATACAAAAGCTTACTATACAGAAAGTTCAGGCTAGTTAAATGAAAGTATAGATATTTCTATACTAAAACACCATCCTGTTTGGTGAGGTGTTTTTTCTTCTTTTTTTTAATTCAAAAAAATGAATTTTCATAACCTGAAATTGGAAAAAAAAAAAAAAAAAAAATCATCAAAAACAAACACTCACATAAGCATGACATCACTATTAATGAAATGGCATAAAGCAATAGGATACAAATGCAATGTAAACTACTGTACCATTTAGCACCTGTGTTTTTGCATAGCTGAATGGTTGCTTCGTTGTCTGGTTGCACTTCCTTAAATCCATTTTGATAAGTACACCGATTATTTGCATGGTACAAGGTATGCTGTTACTGAATGCATTTTCATCACTGAAGCTAGAATATATTATATCTTCCTCTCTTACGTTGATGTCAGAAATTCTTTCATGAAGGTTTGATAACTCAAAATCACTAGCTTTCTTTTAATACATCGTGAACTGCAGCTCTTATTTTCTCTTCTGTTCATAATCTTTGGCTAGACAACACCATATTTCAATCAACAGAAGCAAACACCAGCTAGAGAATTTAAATTTGGAGTTCATGTAATGCTTTGGAGTGAGGATAAGGTCCTGAATTGCTCCGGAAAACCTTTTTTTATGGCTGTGATGTTGAAAGTACACAGATTTTCCTGCTGGAAAGTAAAACATATGAAACCTCATTACAATTAGATTGTGATTGTTAATTCAAGCAGAATTTTTGCATCATGGTTAGATAATGATTGGCACTAAAATGGTTAAAACACCCAATGTTGGTTGTATAATTTTTTTTCTTTTTTGGATTTGATCATTTTGGGAAATTCCTTGTAATGGGTTTTAGCCTTAAGATATTTAAATTTTTGCATACAGGAATTTGGCAACTCCTGGCAATGCAAAGAAATGGCTTTCATTTATATGACCATGTGCTTTTAAAGTATTTGACTCATTCTAGAGTAGCGTATACCCTAATTTCATTCTACATACAAGAAAGCAAGTAATATGACCATTTCTGCTAATGTTTATCTTGATTAGCATGAAATAGATAGAAGAATAAGCAGTTTATATGTGATGTGTTACCGAGATGTAGGGTAGTCATATGAATTCAGAATTCAGAGTTTTTTACTTTTACAGCATGTGATACTATCCATCTTCCAACACCAAGAATACTAGGGAAAGATTCCATTCATAGACTAAATGATGTGTCTTGTAATCCTGGAACTCCAATTCTTTTTAAGCTTCACCTTTTTCTCAGCCTTTAGTATGTTGTTTTACTAAATTTCTGGATTTCTTGATCTCTTTCAGGCTCGTTTAACGTTACCTTCATTGCAACAGTATGACACAAGTTCAGGTGTTTCTGTTTATTGTCATACTCCATGGTATGGTAATTCTTGTATAGAAGTAAATAAACTCAACTATTTTATTAAAAAGAAATGTATTCTGGAATGGGAATAACGTAATTGCTCTTAATAGCTTCAGCACCAATCCTGTTAGTGTTCTATCCAAGAGAAAATAAACAAATTGTTATAGTGCTATGTTGTCATGTGACTAAATAAACCTAAGCATTTGGTGGGATGGACTAGGTTAGGTAAATGAAATAATCCTATAAAATAGTAGGTTTTGGAGAAAAAAACTCGCATTTCTGTTGCATTGTTTAAATACAAGGAAGACAGTTAAGAAAGAAATGGTTGCTGCTAAGGGATGGAATATGCACTGATTTACAAGAATTATTGATAATCCAAAAGTTACTTTTTTGGACTTAGTGGGTTTTGGAAATCACCTTCTCCAATAATTAAACAATCTTTAATATGAAAGTATTTGTAGGTGCTGAGTGTAAATATCTTGTGGAAATGGTTTTGTGAAAATGAAATCCCTAGTGCTGTAATGCAAAATACACTTAAGGAATTTTGGATTTCCCTATGTTTTGCATTAAAAATATTTCATGGTTCACTAGAAATTATTTGCAATGACTTGCAATAAAATGTTGAAAATTGCATCATTAATGAAAAAATTATTTTTCTTTTATATTCATTCACATGCCTGCTCTTCTTCTTTAAGCTCAATTAAGAAACCTATCCTTTTACATCTGCTTGATGGATCTATTCCATAAGACACAATGTTGACAGTACATGGTGGACTCTAGCCTTCAAGGTCTCATCCCTTACCACGCTACTTTCACTATGCATCAAGCAGATGGATGCGAGTGCCATCCAAATTACTGCTTTTGCTATCTGTGCAATCCTAAATAGCGACTATTTTAGTAATACTCTTGTTTTAGACTGAAGATGGAACTTGTGAATGTAATATTAAATATTCAGTTTGGTATTTACCTAGGTGACTGAGAATTAATGTCTCAATGGTTTCACATAGGTTTTTAAAATGATGTGTGCAGTGTATGTTTTATATTTTGAGTGTATGCAGAAAAATGGAGACAGTCAGAAGAGAACTAGAATTTTGGATTTTCACAGATACAGTGCCGTAAGTGTAAATTGCAATTCATTTAATCAACTACCAACTTCAAAATTTTATTTCTGAATTTCATTGTTCACAAGTGAACATCTTTTAAGTACTTGGTGAACCTAAAAACATTTATTCTCTGTATTTTGGAAAAGGCTGATTGTGATTAATGTGTCTATTATGCTTCTAGGTCTGTGCCAAGTGATGCAAAGTCATTGTGTAGCAACAAACTCCTGTTCATTGCACTGGAGAAATCTCAACCTGTGTTTATAGGTCTACTCCGAGACTGATGTGTCAGGTCCCTGAACAAATTGTAGGAAGATATTCAGCAAATGCTGGTCTTTTAACCTATCTCAGCATTGGAGCCTTAGGTAAACTGCACATTTAAGTGTTAAAACCAAATAGAATGGACCTTAAAAATGTTCCACTTAATTGTAAAATGAATGAAAAACTGTGATGCATAACAGTCATATTACTTTCTCTGCTTATGCTAATCAAGATAAACATTAGCATGAATGCTTTTTTCATAGTTCCTTCTTAGTGGTAGAGAAAAAATAAATATGCTGTGCTAGAGCGATAGTCAAATTGTTTAACAGCTGATTACTATGTGATGCAATGAATTCCCTTCTCTTTGAGTTGGGAATAGTGACACTGATCTCACTTAAAATGGAAAAATATCCTAAAATGTATGGTTAAAGATTGTTTGCCGTCATTAGTTAAAGATTGACTGTTGGTCAGAAGTTGTGCTCTGCGGTGCTCTATGGTGATGATATTTGATGTTCTCAGCAGCTGTTCATAATTGTGAGGTAGTATATGCTGACTAAATGTTAATATGCTTAATCTACTTCACTTGTTTCGGACTTCTGAGTGTTTTATATCCTTTCTCTTTGCTTGAACATGATGGAAAAATGTGAATAACAGTTTCTCATTTGAGAAAAATTTTAAGCATTAGAAATTAATAACCAATAACAAAGAATAGCTTGGAAAAGGTTAGCCATTAAAAAAAAGAAAAACCCTTAAGTGGCCTAAATGGTTTGTTTCAATGAGATGTATATTTTTTGTAAATAAGCTTCCGCCTGTCTCTTATGATTTTCCATTTATGCACAAGTTAACCGGACCTAAGAAGACTTGAGAGGTCATTCCCGAAAATTCATTATAATGTATTTCATATGTCGTGAAAATATCTTAAACATGTGGTGTTTTAATCACAAAGCTTAGAGCCATTCTTGAGAGAGAAAATTTCCAAAAATTTACCATATAATTGGCAGTTAGGGCAATGGGAGTATGATCTTGAAAATCTTTGCATTCCAAGCTTTGAATATGATAATCTTAAATATCAGGCTTTGCATTTGACAGCCATTACAGGATACACACACACATCCATCCTAACATGACAAATGGACACCAACACAAAGAGAAAAATGCTTTTGATTCAGAGGACCTTAAAACATATATATTTCCAGTAAAATGTTGACATGAAATTTCTGTGTTGTATAACACACTTTCCCTAAAAATTATATTTAGTATAAAAAGTAAACAATTAGGGCAATGAATGTCTATTTATTTTGAAAACTGTTGTTTACAATGCAGAAGGCAACTTCAATTTCAATCGGACATATAATGGTAAACGTGAAATAAAAATTATGTTTTAGCCTACATTTTTCCAGCACTGTTTTGGTTTGTGGATAATACATTTACAGCTTACTTTTCTGACATTAAGGTCACATTTATTATGAAAATTAAGGATAACATAAACTTAAAAACTAGACTGTACATATTGTAACCAGACTGTTTAGAACAATTCACATGCACATAAAAAAAAAAAATTTAATTAAGCATAAAGTGGTTCCAAGCATTCAAGTTTAGGTCTGTTAACCACAAGCAAGCCAATCAGTCAGGGATTCTCATTAAATGATAATTCTGGCAGATCGGAAAATTCTGGTTGCCCTGAGTTGACTTGCTAAGTTTGTGTCTAAGTAAGATTGGGTATCTGAGAAATGTATAAAATTGCAGCAGAACAAATTGTGATAGATGGTCCTAGTTTGTGAGTGTAACATCTCATAAAGAGGTAAAGAAAAGGGAGTGGGTGGGAGCAGAATCTTGAGTGACCGAGAGGGAGAGGGATATGAGAGAGAGAAAGGAAGAGATAGTGCAAGAGACATGGTATTTAAAGTTGGTATCTTCCAAGGATGGGATATGTAGATCTTGAGGAATTTTGCCTCACCACAAACTACCATCAACATTGAAAAATGTTCTAAAATTTAGATTTTCTTAACTATGGCTCTAACAGTTTTGATTCAAAAACTGTACATTTTACATACTTACATTGCAAATAAATGTGGAGAGAGGAGGAAGAGAGGGAGGAAGAGGGAATGAAAGTGTGAGAGAGTGTGTGCTTTTGGCTGATGGGTGAGCGACAGTCCTTAGTTTATAAGTGAAGTATCTACCAAGGATGGGATATGAAGATTTTGAGGAAAACCCCTACACCACAAACTATCTTATACATAGACAAATTTTTGAAAATGTTGATTTTCTCAAAAACGGCTCAAACGATTATGAATAAAATGCTGTATATTAAGGATATTTATATAGCATGGAAATTTATATTTTGAATTTCCTGGGAATAGGCTCTGAAGAGGTGTTCATTCTGAAGTAATTTTGTATAACTATTAAACCTCAAGAGATACACAAAAAATTACTGCAAAAAAAGATAGGTCTTACTAAAACACACAATTTTTGTTGAATATCTTTTTTTTTTTTGTGGATTTGACCTCTTTGAAAAATTTATTTGAATAGGTTTCAGTTTTAAAACATTTAAATTTTCACATACAATTTGTCATTTCCGGACAATGCAAAGAAACGGAATTCATCTACATGGAAACCAGCTTTTAAAGGATTATGTTATCGCTCTAGAGTAGTGTATACCCTAATTTCATTTTACATACAAGAAAGCAAGTAAAGGGAATTTCTGCTAATGTTTATTGTGATAAGCGTGAAATAGCAGAATAGTTGAACAATAATGGCTTACCGAGATACCGAGAAAGTCAGGTGTATGGAACACTTCAGATTTGTTTTATTTTCTTTTGCAGCATGTTGTATCTTCCATCTTCCAACACCAAGAACACTAGGGAAAGATTCCATGCATTGACAAAATGATGTGTTATGTAGTGGTGGAACTTGGTATTTAATTACAAAGTTGTGAGATCTCTGGGCTTTCTGCATACTCACCTTTTATTCCTCTTTGAGTGTTCACCTTCTAAAAGTTTTAATTATATAAAGGCATTCTTTTCTCAATGTTTTGCAGTTCCAAAATGAAGAATGAAATTTCTCCAATGCTTTAGTAAGAATAGGTTTAATAAGCCACCATTGTTTCTCAGGATCATGATTGTGACTAATACTCCAATCCTTTTTATACCTCACTTTTTTCTCAGGCTTTAATAGGTAGTTTTGCTAGGTTTCTGGATTTCTTGATCTCTTTCAGGCTTTTATAACATTATTGTCATTGACACAGAGTGGCACTAGTTCAGGTGTTTCTGTTTATTCTTCATATTCCATGGTATGGTAATTCTTGTATAGAAATAAATAAACACAACTGTTTTATTACAAAGAAATGTACTCTGGAATGAGTATAACGTGATTGATCTTAATAGCTTCAGCAGCAACCATATAAGAGTTTATATCCAGGAGAAAATAAACAAATTGATATGATGCTATGTTGTCACTTGATTAATACACCTATGCTTTTGGTAGTATGCACTAGTGTAGATAAATGAAATAATCCTATAAAGTAATAAGTTTTGGAAAAAATCTCACATTTGTGCTGCATTATTAAATACAAAGAAGTCAGGTGAGAAAGAAATAGTTGTTGCTAAGGGATGGAATAAGCCCTGAGTTGTAGAAATCGATAATAATCCAAAAATTACTTTTGTGGACTTAATGGGTCTTGGAACACATCTTCTAAATGTTTAAACAATTCTTTCATATGAAAGTATTTGTAAGTGCCCTGTGTAAATATCTTGTAGAAATGGTGGTAAGAATGAAGTCCCTAGTGCTGTAATGCAAAATGCTCAAGGAATTTTGGATTCCCCTATTGCTGTAATGCAAAATGCTCAAGGAATTTTGGATTTCCCTATGTAGTGCATTAAAAATATTACATGGTTCAGTCGAAATTATTTTCCATGAGTTCCATTAAAGTTGCAAAACTCAACTTTCTTGAAAAAATTATGTTTCTGTTACTTTCATTCACATGCACGCTCTTCTTCTTTGAGCTTAATTTAAAAACATCTATCTTTTTTTCTTTAGTTCTCTTATATTTTATATCTGTTTGATGGATCTTTTCCATAAGATACCATGTTGACAGTATGTGGTGGACTCTAGCCTTCAAGGTTTTCATCCCAATGCCATACTGCTTTCACTATGCTCTATGGTTGAGAGTGCCATCAAAATTCTGCTTTTGCTATCTGTGCAATCGGAAATACGACTATTTTAGTTATACTCTTGTTTTAGATCGGAGATTGAACTTGGGGATGTAATATTAAATATTCAGCCCTCCCAAATGTAGAACACAGATAATATCGCTTAAGCAATCATCCAATTCAACAACCTTCTTAACCCATTACTGCTCCAGTGATTCTCCTCCATCTGGTTGTATCCCATGCTTTTTTTTTTAAGATCCTCTTTTCCATCACTAAGTCATTGTGTTGGTGGTCTTCCCACTTCATGTGTTGCTATACTCCATCCTATGCATATGTCTATGCTCTCAATCTGTTGTCGTTAATTACTTTAACTATATGTAATTTAATATCATATCTCTTATGCCAATTACCCTTTATCCTTTTCCAGTCCATAAATCCTTCTTAATACTTTCTTTTAAAATTGCATTAACCTTCCTATATTCTTTGTACTTCATGTCCAACTCTCTGATCCATATAAGAAGGTAGCTCTGACCAGTATTCGTATAACTTAGATTTTGCTTTTATGTTCAGAAAGTTGGATTGGAGTTGCTTCTTTAATCCATCCCAGCATTTTTATCGCTGAACTTATATATCATCTGGAATATTGTCTCCTGTTAAGAAAAATGGGTAACTAAACCAGGTAGGAACATATCTTAATATGGATAGTGACTGAGGCAATTTATACATGCAAATTTTCTGGCTGGTTGAAAAACTGCATTTTGAGAGTCCTTGGTCGCATAGCAACATGGGAGGAGACACAAGTACTGCTGTATTTTCTTTGTATGGTCATGTGAGTGTAAGATAATAACATAGAAACTTATTGTATTAAGTGGAAATAATCCTAATCAATTCAATGTACATTTGTTATCATATGTGTTTGATTTAGCTTTATTGAATTGCTAATCTCATTTTTTTTTTTTTTTTTTTTTTTTTTTTTTTTTTTTTTTTTTTTTTTTTTTTTTTTTTTTTTTTTTGCAGTTTGTTAAATACCTCTCTTACAATTCTTTCAGACCTTTCAATTATATCTGTGGCATCTACATATGCTAATAGATTTACAGGAAATATTACCTCCTTTGTCTACACCTGATTCTCTGTTTACCTTGAGTTAAACATTTGGGAGCACTAAATACTGTGTAAGGTTCAAGGAGCATTTCATATTACCATTTGAAAATGTATTAATTATGAATGAAATATTAATCTCTCAATGGTTTTATATGCATTGTTAAAATGCTGTGTGCAATGTATGTTTCATGTTTTGAGTATATGATAAAAAAAGTAGAAACAATCAGAAGAGAACTAGATTTTTGGACTTTTACAGATGCAGTGACTTAAGTATAAATTTCAATCCATTTAAATTAACTACCAGGATAGCTATGTATCCAAAAGTTCTTTTTTGAACATCTTTTATGGGCTTAGTGCACTTCAAAACACATATTTTATGTGTATGTTGGAAAAAAGGCCAGTTTAATCAATGTGTTTATTAAAATTCTAGGTCTGGCAATCAGGGTGATGTGAAGGCTATGCGAAGTCATCCTGTACCAACAAACTCCTGTTCATTGCACTGGAAGATTCTCATGCTGCGTTTATAGGTCTATTCCAAGACTGATGTATCAGTTCCCTGAACAAAATGCAGGCAGATATTCAACAATCGCTGGTCTTTGAACCTAACTCAGCATTGGAGCTATAGGTAAACTGTACATTTAGATTTTAAAACTAACTAGAATGGATTTTAAAAATATTCCTCTTAGTTGTAAAATGAATGAAAAATTCTAATGCGTTACATCACATTACTTTCTCTGTTAGCTGCAAAATGTTTTTCTTACAAAAGCTGATTCTTTTCTCTGCTTATGCTAAGCAAGACAAACATTAGCAGGGATGCTTTTATTACATAGTTCCTTCTAAGAGGTAGAGAAGAAAATATATACACTATGCTAGACCAATAGCCAAATTATTTAAAAGCTGATTACTATGCAATTGAATTCCCTTCTCTTTAAGTTGGAATAGCAACACTTACCTCACTTAAAATGGATAAATATTCTAAAAAATATGGTTACAGGATGATTGCCATCATCTTCAGTTAAAGTTCGACTGATGGCTGGAAGAAATGTTCTGTAGTCCACTATGGTGAAGATATTTGATATTCTCAGTGGTTGCTCATAATTGTGTGGCAGTATATTCTAACTAGATGTTAATATGCTTAAACTGCATCATTTGTTTCAGACTTCTGAGTAATTTTGTATCCCTCTTTGCTTATACTTGATGAAAAATGTGAATAACAGATTCTCATTTGAGAAAAGTGTAAAGCATTAGAAATTTATAACCAATAACAAGGGCTATCTCAGAAATGTTTAGCTGTACAAAAAAGAACAAACTGAAACCTAAGTAAAAAACAAAACAAACAAACAAAATTGTCTTAAATCATTTGTTTCAATGAGATATATATTTGTGCAATAAGCTTCTGCCCCTCTCTTACACTTTTCCATTTATGCACAAGTTATCCAGAACTTTTAAGACTTCAGAGGCCAGTCCCGAAAATTCAATATAATGCATTTCATATGTCATGAATATATTTTAAACATGTATCTTAATCACAATCATTAGAGCCATTCTTGAGAGTCAAAATGTTCATAAAATATACCATATAAAGGTCAGTTTGGGGAATGGGAGTATGATTTTAAAAATCTTTGTGTTGCATGCTTTGAATATGATAAGCTTAAATATCAAGTCATGCATTTAGAAGTCGTTAAATGCATAGATGCAAACATCCATCCAAACATGCTCAGATGGACACCAACACACCGAGAACAATGCTTTTTGATTGAGAGGTCCTCAGAATATATATTTCCAGTGAAATAAATCTTGACATCACATTTCTGTGTTGCATAAAATACTTTCTCTACCAATTATATTTAGTAGAGAAATTAAACAATTAGGGCAATTAATGTATCTCTTTTATTTTAAAAACTCCTGTTTGCAATACAGGAAGCAATTCCAATTGCTGTCAGGCATATAATGAAGAAAAGTTTTACCTCCTCTGGTAAACTTAAAAGAAAAATAATGTTTTAGCCTATATTCTTCTAGCACTGTTTTGGTTTGTTGATAACACGTTTACACCTTTCTTTTTGGCATTAAGGTCACATTCATAATGCAAATTAAGGATAACATAAACTTAAAATCTAGTCTATACATATTATAGCAGGACTGTTCACAACAATTCACATGGACATAAAAAGAAACGTTGAATTAAGCATAAAGTTGGGAGATTACAGGTTCGAAGCATTCAAGTTTAGGTCTGTTAACCACAAACTGGCTAATCACTAAGGGATTGTTATCAAATGATCATTCTGCCACATCTGATATTTCTGCTTGTTACCTGTTGACTTACAAAGTTTGTTTCTAAGTATGATTGGGTATCTAAGATATGTATAAGAATTGCAGCAGAACAAATTGTGATGATAGATGAGTGCGTGCGTGTGTGTGTGTGGGTGGGTGGGCAGGGGCATGGGGGGTGTGTGGGTGGGCGGGCAGGTGCATGTGGGTGTGTGTGGGTGGGCGGGGGCATGGGGGTGTGTGTGGGTGGGCAGGGGCATGTGGGTGGGTGGGGGTGGAGTGTGTGTTTTGTGTGTGTGTGGTGTGTGTGTATGTCAGGCGCGGTCCTTGGTTTATAAGTTAGGTATCTACTAAGGATGAGATATGAAGACTTTGAGGAAAATCCGTACCACAAACCAACCTATACATAGACAAATTTTCGAAAATTTTGATTTTCGAAAAAATGGCTAACAATTTTGACTGAAATTCTGTATGTTAAAGATTGTTTACATGGCATAGAAATTTATATTTTGAATTTACTGGGAATAGGCTCTGAAGAGCTGTTTATTCTGGAGTCATTTTGCATAGCTGGTAAACTGTAAGAGATACAAAAAAATTTACTACAAAAAAGGTATATTTTATTCAAACACAGTTTTTGTTGAATTTTTTTATTTTTTTAATTTTTTTGTGGATTACCACTTTGAGAAATTTGTTGGAATAGGTTTCAGTTTGAAAATATTTAAATGTTCACATATGAGAATTTGTCAACTCCTGGCAGTGCTTTGTTGCGTTTCTTGTACCCAGGTTTCTTGCTGTATTCATTTTATTCTGCTGTTTGAATTATGGTCTTTAGCTCTTTGTTGTATTCGGTTTTGCTCATTGGTACATTTACAAATCTGTGGGTGAGGCTGTTTATTACTGCATATTTGTGTGGTAATGAGTTGTTACCAATGAGCACAACCGAATTCAACAAAGAGTTAAAGACCATAATTCAAACAACTGAACAAAATGGATACAACAGGAACCTTGTGTACAAGAAACTCAACAAAGCAAAGCAGAAATAAACCATAAAAGAAATAACTACCCTAACAGCAGGAAAACACAATATCAACACATTAAAAAAAAATTCACTTACCACCCCCAAACAATTAGAAAATTCAAAAAGATCTTCAAGGAACAAATCATCATCCTGGCTTCATTAAACAGATTTTCTGTCATAAAGTTACTAAATTCAAAAATCAAAAATGAAATTTCTCCAGAAAATAGATCAGGAATATATCAAATTAAGTGTACAAATTGTGAAAAATTCTACATAGGACAAACCAAAAGAAGTTTAAAAATCAGATCCAAAGGGCCCTTTATAAGCCTAAAACTAAATCAAGAAGATAAATCAGCAGTAGCATTTCACATCTGGAAAGAAAACCATAATCTAGATTCAAATCCAAAATTGCTAAAAATCATGTCAGGCCACAATGAACTCAACCTGGGAAAATATTGTCATATGGAAAAACAAAGATCACCTAATAAACCTTGAAATTTTGCCAGTCTCAACTACTTTAAATCTCAATTTAAAAACGTCTAATCAACTTTTCTTTTTATCAAAGTTTGTAATAAGTGTTGTTATTTCATTTATTTGATGAGTCTATTAATTACACTAAACAATACTTACTTGGTTTTTGAAGGACTAGTTTCCTTCATTTTCAACATTGACTAATTCCTTGCGGTGAAGCTGGCGATGTTGTAAGTGCTGTCTCCTCTGGTGGTGGTTCAATGAACTTGCTAAACATACCCTTCTGTGGAACACTGAAATTGAAAACCCTGTTTCTATTTATTACAAGGAAGATGTGTTCCCATGTGGGCAGCTCTTTGCTTTCCTGTTATGTATTATAGAAGTTTTGGTTCTGAATTTATATTGTGGCGTTTTGTCCAAAAGTGGGTGGCAACTGCTGATTTTTTGAATTGTTTTTTATTTATGTTTCTGAAGTGTTCTTTAGATCTTGTTTGTAGATTTAATTTTGTTTTTCCATTATAAACCTGATTACAATCCTTTCATTCCAATTTGTATATGCCCGATTTTTTCTTTGCTGGGATGACGTCCTTGATATTTGAGCCTAATTCATTTCTATGCTGTTATGGTTTACTGGTGCTAGCTGAATGTTGTATTTTTTTGAACATTTTTTTTGAAACTTAAGAAATGCCCATGGGTGGTATGTGAATTTCTTGAGGCTCATCTTTTGTTCTATTGCTGAGAGTGGTAATTTCTTTTAGGAATTTCTTTTTGGCTAGTTTTATTTTTGTATCTACTAGGGATCCTAGGAGACCATTTTTATTTGCAATTTTGATTTGTAGTATTCTGCCCCGTATTCATTTGTTAGAAGTGGCATGTTAACCAGTCTATGTGCTAGGCTATTGAAGATTGCCTGTTTATGTGCCCTTGGAGGGCACATAACATATAACATAACATATTGGTTTTTATATAATTGTCTATCTGAGTAGGTTTCATGTAAATACCGAAGTTTATTCAATTTACATGTTTGGCTATTTTCAGATTTAAAATGGTAGCCGTTTATCTTTTTCTATTTCTACTGTGAATTTTAACTTTTTTCTTGGATGATCTGAAGTTATAGGGCATCATCAATGTACCTTTTTGGCACTATGGCAAAGATGTCATTGACATACTGCTGCCAGGTTTTGAACATCCAAGGGAAACCTTTTGTGATTCTGATTTCCAATGTGCTCATGAAAACATTTGCCAATATGGGTAAGAGTGGATTGGCCATTGCTAATTCTGATGTTTGGCGATAAAATCTTGTCTGGAACTGAGAAAAGTTTTGTTTGGTGCATAATTTGGCAAGTTCTGTATATTCTGAAATTTCTTGTGGTGTCATTCCAATTGATTTAAGCCAATAATCAATTAGTGGGGTGAGTTTATCTAATGGTATGCTTGGACATTGTGATTTGACCAATGTGTCCCTTTCTTTTAATTTTATGTTTTCTATGAGCTCATAAGAGTTTTTGGATGCTGAGGCTGTCAAATTTTGGAAAGGAATTTAACTTATTGGTTAGCCATTTTGACAATTTTTGGGTTGGTGACACTATACTGCCAATTATGGGCCTCATTATAATGCAGGGTTTGTGAATTTTTGGTATCCCATTAAGTCTGGGTAGGGTTGCGCTGTCTGATTTTACTGTATATTTGTTTGGTATTATGCTGCAGTTTTTTTATGGTGTTTTCAAATGTTTTCACCCAAGATTTTAGGGTTTTTTTTATTGACAGCTTCATATTCATTGTCACTTAGCATTTCCTTCATTTTGCTATCATAATCCGATTTTTCCATGATGACTGTTTTGTTTCCCTATCTGCCTTGGTGTATATTAGTTTTTTTTTTTTTTCTTTCTTTCTTTTTTTTTTTTTTTTTTTTCCCACACAAATTTTTCAGCGCGCTTTTTTCCAATCCTGGTAGGAATTAGAGGAAATGCTGATAATTGCAATGTAGTCTTCAATTTTGTTTGAGAAATGGACGCAAGTTTGTAGGCCATTGTTTAGGAGCTCCATTTCTTTGAGTGAGAAATTTTGATTGGAGAGATTTACAACATTCTCGAAAGTTTTTGTACTCATTTCCGTATTTCCGAAACTTTTCTTAGCTTAGACAGTTAATTGACCATCTGTTTCTGGTGGGCTGGTTCTGTGATTCCTGTTGTGTTTCTTATTATTTATCTCCTGATGGGCAGATTTTGGTGAAAACTTGCTCAATCTGTTTAGATTGTGTTTGAGTTTTATGGCTTTTACTTTAATTTTTTACTCATTTTCTTTCAATAGTTATTTTTCAAGTTTACCCAGATCCCAAGTAAGTGCTGTTTAGTGTAACTAAACAACTCGTCAAATAAATTAAAGACATATACCTAATCTATCTTTTTTTTTTTTTACATCTGTTTGATGGATATATACATATATATATATATATATATATATATATATATATATATATATATATATATATATATATATGTATATATATATTGTCATTAGATACTATGTTGAACAGTATGTGGTGTACTCTAGCCTTTAAGGTCTCATCCCTGTACCAAACTACTTTCACTAGGCACCAAGCAAATGGCTGAGTGTGCCATCCAAACTACTGCTTTTGCTATCTTGCAATTGCAAATAGTGCCCATTTTAGTTATACTGTTGTTTTAGACTGAAGATGGAACTTGTAGATGTAATATTAAATATTCAATCTGGTATTTACCTTGACCACTGAGAGAAACTACGAAAAAGACCCAGCTACAATGGTTGGTCCATGTGATTTGAACTCAAGTCCTTCCCAAATGCCTAACAAGGTATTGTTGCTTGAGCCATCCTGCTTGGAAACTACTTTGCACATTCAACAACCTTCTTAACCCAATACTGCTCCAGTGATTCTCCTCCATCTGGTTCTATCCCATGCTTTAATTTTCCAGCAGCCTGCTTTGCTTTAAGATCCACTTTCCCATCATCAAGTCATTCTGAACTTTTAGTGTACATTATGACAAAGAAACACATGATACTTCGCAATTAAATAATCTAATTATTTAAAATATGGCTAATGCACCCATTCAGCTGAGCGACAATCTATCTCAAATTGTCACTTTATAATCTTCCTCTTCTCTGTGTCTTCTAGGTATATGTTTGGTTTTACTTTCACTAAATTGTTAATCTCATTTTTTTTATTTGCAATTTTTGTAGTTTGTTTTATTCTTCTCTTATGTGCTTTCAGATCTTTCAATTATGTCCATGTCGTCTACATATGCTAACAGATTTACAGGGAATATTACCTTTTTTGTACCTTAAGTTAAAGATTTGGGAGCACTAAATACTGTTTAGGGTTCAAGGAGCATTTCATATTACCTTGTTAAAATTGGTTAATTATGAATAAAAAATTAATCTCCTAATGGTTTGACATAGGTTGTAAAAATGCTGTGTGCAGTGTTTGTTTTATATTTTGAGTATATGATAAATAAAGGAGAAACAATCAAAAGCGAACTAGATTTTTGGATTTTCACAGATGCAGTGCCTTAATTATAAATATCTATCCACTTAAACCAACTACCAGGTTTAGTATATTTCCAAAATTTAATTTCTGATTTTAATTGTTCACAAGTGAACATCCTTTATGGAATTTAAAACATATTTTCTGTGTATTTTGGAAAAACTGATAGTGATCAATATGTCTATTATGATTCTTGGTCTGGCACTCCAGGTAATTTGAAGGCTATGAGAAGTCATTGTGGCAACTAACTCCTGTTCATTGCACTGAAAGAATCTCAACTGTGTTTATAGGTCTATTCCTAGACTGATGTATCAGCTCCCTGAAAAAACTGCAGGAAGATATTCAACAATCGCTGGTCTTTGAACCTAACTCAACATTGGTGCCTTAGGTAAACTGCACATTTAGATTTTAAAGCTAAATAGAATGGACAGTAAAACTGTTCCACTTAGTTGTAAAAGAAATGAAAAATTCTGATGTGTTTCAGTCACATTACTTTCTCTGTTAGCTGCAAAAAGTTTTTCTTACGAAAGCTGATTCTTTCCCTCCTTATGCTAATCAAGATAAACATTTGCAGGGATGTTTTTATTACATAGTTCCTTCTAAATGGTACAGAGAAAATAAATATACTATGCTAGAGTGATACTCAAATTATTTAACAGCTGATTACTATTTGATGCATTTGACTTCCCTTCTCTTTGAGTTGGAATAGCAACACTCACCACACTTAAAATGAATAAATGTCCTAAGAAATATGGTTAAAGGATGCTTGCGATCATCTTCAGTTAAAAATAGACCAATAGCCAGAAATTGTGCTCTGTGGCCTGCTGTGGTGAAGATATTTGATTTCATAATTGTGTGGCAGTATATTCTAACTAAATGTTAATATGCTTAAACTGCTTCACTTGTTTCAGACTTCTGAGTTATTTTATATCCCTTCTCTTTCCTTGAACATGATGCAAAAATGTGAGTTACAGATTCTCATTTTAGAAACGCGTTAAGTGTTAGGAATTTATAATAAATAGCAAGGAATATCTCAGAAATGGTTAGCCGCACAAAAAAAAAAAAAAAAAAAAAAAAAAAAAAAAAAAAAAAAAAAAAAAAAAAAAAAAAAAATTAAATGGTTTAAATTGTTTGTTTTAATGAGATGCATTTATTTGTGCAATAAGCTTCTGCCTGTCTCTTTAAGATTTTCCATTCATGCGCAAGTTAACCAGCAGTAAGAAGACTTCAGACGTCATTCCCAAAAATTCAATATAAAGCGTTTCATGTGTCATGAATATATTTTAAACATGTATTTTAATTGCAATCATTAGAGCCATTCTTGAGAGTCAAAATTTTCATGAAATTTACCATATAAAGGTTAGTTTGGGGAATTGGAGTATGATCTTGAAAATATTTGTGTGCAAGCTTTGAATATGATAAGCTTAAATATCAAGCATTGCATTTAGCAGCCATTACATGCATACACGCACACACCCATTCAAACATGCACAGACGGACAGATTCAGAGGACCTGAGAACATATATTTCCAATGAAATCTTGACATCAAATTTCTGTGTTACATAAAATACTTTCTCTACCAGTTATATATAGTAGAGAAAGTAAACAATTAGGGAAATTAATGTATCTTTATTTTTTTTAAAAACTCATGTTTACAATACAGGAGGCAAACCTCCACTGCAATCAGCCATATAATGGAGGAAATTTACCTTCATTGGCAAACTTGAAAGAAAAAATAATGTTTTAGGCTGCATTCTTCCAACACTGTTTGGTTTGTTGATAACAAACTTATAGCTTACTTTTTAACATTAGGGTCCCATTCGCAATGATAATTAAGGATAACATAAACTTAAAATCTAGATGATACATTTTGTAACAGAACTGTTCACAACAATTCACATGAACATAAAAAGAAACATTGAATTAAGCGCAAAGTTAGAAGATTACAGGTTTCAGGCATTGAAGTTTATTGCTGTTAAACACAAATTGGGTAATAAGATTACATGATGATTCTGCCAAGTCAGGTATTTATGGTTTCCATGTGTTGACTTGCTAATTTCATTTCTAAGTAATGTTGTGCGGGATGCATCTGGGATATGTATAGAAAATGCAGCAGATCAAATTGTGATGATAGATGGCACTCGTTTGTGAGATTACCATCTTGAAATGATGTAGCGATTGAGGGAGGGTAAGGGAGTGGGAGTGAAAGGCAGAGGGAGGTAGGCTGAAGGGGAGCGAGAGAGAAGGAGTGAAGGGTCAGGGAGGGGTCATGTCGGGATGGTTGGGGGGGAGAGAGAGAGAGAGAGAGAGAGGGACACACACACACACACATGCACACTCGCTCACTCTCTATCTCACACTCTCTCTCGCACACACTCTCACTCAAGTTTAAATTTATTACCTCACAAGGAGTAGACATGAAGCTTTTCAGGTAAAACTACCCTCTAAATTGTAAAATGTGGGAGAGAAAGGCAGAGGAAGGAAGGGATGGAGCTTGAAGGGGAGAGAGAGAGAGAGAGAGGGATGGCTCATGGAGGGATGGGGAGAGAGAGAGAGAGACACACACACACACACACACACACACATGCATGCACACAACACACATACACACAATGTTTAATTTTAGTATCTCACAAGGATTAGACATGAAGCTCTTCAGGAAAATACTCTAACCACAAAGTACCCTTTACATTGAACAATGTTCGAAACTTTTGGTTTCTCAAAATTGACTCTTAACAATTTTGATTAAAATAGTGTACATTAAAGGTGTATGGTAAATAAAATGGAGAGAGACCGGAAAGGAGGGGAGAGAGAGGGAGTGTCTGTGTGTGTGCGTGCGTGCTTGTGTGGGGGCAAGGATGGGGTATGAAGATTTTTGAGGAAAATCAAATAACAACTAGCTACCCTTTACAATGAAAGAATATTGAACATTTTCATTTTCTTAAAAATGGCTGTTATGATTTTGATTAAAAGACTGGGTATTAAACATATTTACATGGCAAATAAAATGTATATTTTGAATTTTTGGGAATAGCCTCGTAAGGGCTATTTATTCTAATTGAATTGTGCTGTATTTTGAACACTTGTAAAGCATAAGCGATGCAAAAAATCTACTACACCTAAAAGTAGATCTCATTAAAATACAGCATTTTTGTCATATACTTTTTATTTGTGGATTTGACCATTTTTGAGAAATTCTTTGGAATTGGTTTTCTAATTTAAAATATTTAAATTATTACATACTGTATATGTCAACTCCAGGCAATGCCAAAAAAACTGATTTCATCCACTTAGCAAGCAGTTTTTAAAAGATTTGACTATTGCTTAAGCTAGTGTATATCCTAGTTTCCTTCTACATACCATTTAGCTACTAGAATTCAAAATAAATCCAAAACGGTTGTTGACAATATTTTTATAGATTGTCTAAAAGGAGTACCATGAAATACAGTCCTTTATTAATGGACTTTCAGACCATGATGGACAACTTATCAAAATTGATTGTTATACACTCAATTCCAAAAAAAGCAAACCTCGTAATGTGCTTTAGAATTATAAATAAAGAAAACATAAAAGTGTTTTAAAGTTAAACTCTCTGAAGAATGGTGGGAAGAAATGCATAAACTAAATAATGTAAATGATAAATTTAACTCCTTCTTAAACACTTTTGTAAGAATTCATAGTTCTAGTTTTTCACTCCATGTAAAGAAAATTAATAACAATTCTAAAAATGACTGGATAACTATAGGTATAACAATATCATGTAGACATAAAAGAGAACTTTATTTAGCAACTAGAGAAAGTAAGTGTTGTAGACGTAGACTACACTACAAAATGTACTGCAGAATTCTAAAAAGGGTTATAAATGCAGCTAAAAAACTTTGTTATGAAAAACAAATACAGTCCTCTCACAATAAGCCTAGCACTATATGGAACATTATTAAAAAAGAGACTGGTAACTGTCACTTGAAAAATGATAGAAAAGAAATTGAAGCCAACCAAGTGACCATAAATGATCCCCAGCAGATAGCAAATGCATTTAATAAATATTTCAGTCAGGTGGCAGAAAATTGACTGACAAAGAAACAGTTTAATAAGAGAGTTCCAAATTAGTACCTTCAAGAATCCTGTATGGAAAATTATACATCCTTAGAGATAGTACCCACAAGTGAAACCAAAATAAAAAAAGTAAAACAAACCCTGAAGAGCAAGAATTCATCAGGATACAATGAAATAAACTTGAAAACACTAAAGTTATGTGCTGACATTATTTGCAAACCTTTAAGTCATATATGTAACATATCCATGTTGACAGTAACATTTCCAGACAAATTAAAATATTCAGTCATTAAGCCATTATACAAGAAAGGGCAAATCTCAGAAATGTCAAACTATAAACCAGTATCTTTACTTATAGCTTTTTCAAAAATCTTTGAAAAAATTATTTTTAAAAGAATTCAACACCATCTAGATAAATATAATATTTTAGCAAAAGAGCAGTTTGGATTCAGGAAGAGCATATCAACTAGTTATGCCATCTTCAATTTACAAATGAAATTCTCAAGTCATTGAATGGCAAACTTAACACACTAGGAATATTCTGTGATCTATCAAAGGCATTTGACTGCGTTAAACATGAAATACTTCTATCAAAATTCATACACTATAGAATTAGGGTCAAAGGGTATCAATGGATTGCATCTTACTTATCAAAAAGAAAGCAAAAGGTTATAATAAATACTTCAAATAACAACAATGCATCTTCTAAATGATGTGAAATAGAGCATGGTGTCCCACAAGGATCTATTCTGGGTCCCTTATTATTTTTAGTGTATATAAATGATCTACTTGCAGTAATAAACAACAATGCCTATCCAGGTCTTTTTGCAGATGACACAATTATTATAATTAAAGAATACAATGCCGGTCAGTTCCCAGATTCATCTGATAAAATTTTTAGGACACTAAATGATGAAGGTTTGAAAGAAATAAAATCCACATATACTTTGAAAAAACTAACTACATTAATTTTTGCATAAAGCATAAAAATTGGCAGACCTAAAGATAGAATATGAAACTAACCAGATTGCAGAAGCATGTAATACACAATTCCTAGGTCTTATGATTGATCGTAACATGAATTGGAAACACCATATAGATTATATGTTACCCAAACTGAGTTCTGCATGTTTTGCAATCCGATCTTTAATTTTGCTTATAAATAAGAGCATACTAAAAATAGCGTATTATGCATATTTTCATTCATTGATGACCTATGGAATAATATTTTGGGAAAATTCAGTAAATGCTAAAAAAGTATTCATTATGCAAAAAAAGGTAATATGATTAATGGCAGGGGAAAGACGATCAACTCACTGCAAGCCACTCTTCAAAATGTTTAGAATTTTACCATTAGCCTGCGAATATATTCTAGCCATATTGTCATAAATAATAATTAACCCAGAAAAATATACAAAAAAATACAGATATTCATAACAGAGAGACCAGACATAGGCATGACTTACATAGACCAACAAATAATTTGCAGTTATTCCAAAAAGGGGTTTACTACAAAGGAATAGTTTTGTTTAATTCATTTCCCTCTTCTATAAAAGAATTGCAAATGAACAAAAACAAGTTTAGATCAGAATTAAGAAGATACCTTATTACTCACACCTTCTATACAGAGGAGGATTTCATTCAATCAAAAAATACTGGTAATAATGTATTATTGTAAATATAATAAACATGAATATTCTAAGAATGCAAGTGTACGGGTAGACTTTTGGAAACAGATGTGTAATTGAAAATTGTGCAAAACTGACACCTCTGAAAATTCATTGTCAGAGTTACTATTTTAATTATTATTTCCTTAAGTCCCCCTTTGTCACCATATCCACAATATTGTTTTCAGTTTCTCCTCTTTTTTTTTTTTTAAGTGGTGTTTAACACCCGCTTTAACTACTTATGGCACCATAGGCGGTGACACTGATGATACATGAATGATGATGGAGCACCAGTGGAATGCAATGGCGGGGGAAACCGGAATACCTGGAGAAAACCCACCCCAGCGCCGCTTTGTCCACCACAAATCTCACATATGGTCGCTTGGGATCAAACCCCAGCAGTCTAGTTGAGAGGCGAGTGGTCTAACCACTCGGCCACGTTGCGGCCTTAGTTTCTCCTTCATAGTCACTACAACCTTTTTTCTTTTATTGTCCATTTTATAATCTTTAAGAAAAAACTATGAAGTGCACCAAACAATAAGTTGACTATGGTAATCGGGAGGAGTGGCAAATGCACTTCACACTTGTGAGCTTCAAATGCACATCTGCCAGGGCAAAGATGAGGCAGACAAGGCAGCAAAAACCTTTTTTATGCACATGGCAACTAAGAGGATTATTGTAACAGGCGCCTAGCAGAGTGCAATGCCTAGAAAAAGTACAGTACTCACAGCAAATTATTCCTCATTTGAAAAATGTATATTTCTGTATTTTTTAAGTAGGGTGGTTATTGCGGAGGCCAAATTTTTGCCAGCCGGTAGTCGAGAGTCTGCTGTACTTTCTTCTCAAATGTCATTAACCTTTCTATATTCATTGTACTTCATGTCCAACTTTCTGATCCATATAGCAAGGCAGCTCCAACCAGTATTTGTATAACTTAGCTTTTGCTTTTATGCACAGAAATTTGGGTTGGAGCTGCTTTTTTCTACAGCTGTATTTTTTTATCCCTGAACATATTTCATCTGTTATATTATCACCTGTTTTGATAAAAAATTGGGGAACTAGGACAAGTAGAAACATAACATAGTATATAAAGACTGTTTACGTGTAAATTGTCAGGATAGTTAAATAACTGTAAGTTTGAAAGTACTCGGGCACTTGATTACACAGCAACTTGATGGGGTCACTAATATTTAGGATTGCTTTTCTTTGTATGGTCAAGTGATTATAAAATAGTATTATAGAAATTTACTGTATTAAGTGGAAATAAATCGTTAACAATTCAATCTTCATTTGTTATGATACTAAGATACTTAAATTGCGTAACACTTTAAAATTTATAATATTTGCTGTGGAATTTTCCCCTTCTCTATGTGTTCTATGTATGTGTTTGGTTTAGCTTTCACTAATTGCACTATGGAACAAAAAAAAATGTTTTTCCTATACCCGAAATAAAATAGGCCAATTCTTATGTAAAGTGATCTGCTGATCCCAAAAATGCCACTTAAAATGCTGCATCACATAATGTTTTTAGATATTCTTATTTATTTTATGAAAGCTTACAGAATTGCGATATGACTACTCATATTTGCTTATTTGAAAGTAATAGGAATTATATTGCAAAATAACATGAAAATTATAGTTATTAATTACTATAATTAAACTAAATCAGCACAAAATAATGTTGAAAACTAATAATCTCAGAAGTGTTTCACTGTTAATTTTTTCTTGTATAGACATTTACTCTCCCATTTGAGGAACCAACAAAAGTCTCCCAACATGGTAACGTCTATCCATCTTAAGAATGTCCAGGTGAAAACGCTCACCTTGCTCCTAGGTTTGTAGGGAAACTATCAAGGCACGAGTGCAAAAAGTGGATTTTAAGTGACAGTTGGCAACCCATTCTTTATAGCTCTTTAATATTTGTGAAACTAAAGTTTCATAATTACTTCATTTTTTTGCCCAGGAAGTCTTTCACCATTGATTTAAATGATTGCCATGCTGCCAATTCAACATTGTCTTTTAGAAGTAGTCTAATTTGAGGACCAACAAATTTGCCTTGCTTTAATTTAGATTCACTTATTTTGGGAAAGATACTTCTTAAATACTCAATGGCACTTCCACTTTTGTCCAAAACTTTAACAAAAATTTTCATAAGCAAGAACTTTATGTGAACTAGGGGAATAAAAACTTTGTTTGGGTCTACTAGAGGCACATACATATGTAACACTACTTGCTTCCCTTTTCTCCAACTCATTCACTATAAAGTGCTTGTCAGTTGCCCAACTGTCCCATAAGCACAAAAAACAGCAATATTTTTTGAAACGTCCCTGCTGTCCCATTAGCAATGCAACTACCTTGAGGTCACTACAAATTTCCCAGCCATGGTTTTGATAACTAATAGCATCTAAAATTATGGACATGGAATTGTTTTTCCCCTTCATCCCTGTGGCATATAATAAAGGTACTGATGGTAGTAAATTGCCTTTAAGCTATATTTAGGAGAATCAATAAAGAGGCACCAATCTTTGACATAATTCTCTATACCTAATTCCTTCATTAAACCATTAAAATTAATACACAAGCATATGTTGACTTTCATTGTGAAATGCTATGAATTCTGTTTATGTCAATATTGGTAAAATGTTATTTTAGTTTCTTTTGCCAGGAAATTTCACTCTAATAGCTTGTAACCCAGTAATTCTGACTCTTTTTTACCTAGTTTCAAATCACAAATAAAATTGATTGTGCTTCTTGAGAAATCAAATGTCTTTCTTCACTTCGTTCACATTGATATGTAGGGCCTTGGGATGTTAAGGATTCACTGTCATCTACATTATGATTTGAACTTTATCCATCATATTCTTCAATCCATGCTTTTGGAGGATCAGGCACCAGAAGATCTTCACTATCAGGAACTATTCTTATTGCTGATGGAATACTAGGATATTTAACACTCAACTTATTTTTTCTAGAAACAACTGTATTCTTTGTATTTCAAAATAACAGTCATTTAAATGGTTAGGTTGTTCTCTCCAGACCATAGGCTCTCCAAATGGCAAAGATTTGCGTTTACCATGTAGCCATTGATTAAGACCAGTTTTGCACTAAATGCAGCAAACATGAGGGGTAAAATCCTTATCTTGATCGCGTAGGACACAACCAAAGTATAATGAATATGCTGTTTTAGTAACACTATTATTTTTTCGCTATGATTTAGGGGCGAATTGTCCACACTCATAACAAAAGTTACTGGGACATCAGTACACTTCCTATACCTGGTCTTATCCATAACTGTAAGCTTTCTTTAGCACCGCAAATTAACTCCAACTACATTATACTTTTACAGCTAAATATGAACTGAAAGAAGAATCCAACACAAACAACACAGTGGAGTACTGAAGATAACAAATGTGTTTATTTCCTCAGTGAAATGAAAGACTAGAGAGGGGCGTGATAAAGGAGGGTGGCTGTGGACCTGAGGGCCATAAATTGATTACTGCTGAAGATAGGAATCTTTTCCATTACAGAAAACAATTTACGGATAAATCTTACATGATGGAAAATTTTTCTAGATATTTGGAATAATATGCATTTTCCTTACAGGTATAAAAATTGTATTTAATATTAAAATGGCCATTATTTTAAATTAAGTTAACATGAGTTGGTATCAAACCACATTTCTGTAAGTGTTTATAAATGAATAACAATATATCAAAAATGTTATATGATACAGCATTTTAAAAGGCATTTTTGAATTCAGCAAGTCATTCTGCATAAGAATTAGCCTATTATGATTTGAGTGCAAAAACTTGTGATTCCAAGTGTTGTTAATCTCATTCTTTTTGCAGTTTTTTGTAGTTAAATACTTCTATTATGACGCTTTCAGACATTTCAATTTTAATTTATGTCATCTGCATATGCTAGCAGATTTATAGGAAGTATTACTTCTTTTGTCTATACCTGATTCTCTGTTTACTTTTAGTTAAATACTTAGGAGCACTAAATACTGTGTAGAGTTCAAGGATCATTTCATATTATCATTATTAAAGCTGATTAATTCCACTGGTCAGTAATGAAAATGTTTCGGGCTCAAAAATAGTTAATTCTTCCATCTGCTGATTTAAGAAATCACCGTAAAAGTGACAGATTAACTCTTGCTTTGGAGATAAAGTGACATTTCATTTTTATATCAACATTTTTATTATGGGCAAAATTTTGTTTTGGGAGTTGACGCACCTGTCCAATAACAAAACACAAATGCTCTTAAGCTGTTTGCAATTCATAAACAGATCTGTGTCTGTGACTGTGACTGTGAGTTTCATGTAGTTTCTGGTTTGAGAATGCTTTTGTAGTGTAAAATTCATAAAAATACCACAAAAATGTGTAAATAGGATGAATAATTTTTGTTACATTTGTGGTTAAATAAAATTTTCCTCACAAAAATGCAATCTGATGCCTATTGTGAAGACTGCCTATCAGCATTATTTCGGTATGAAAGTAAGGGACCAGGATAAGTCTTGGGCGCCACATATATGTTGCAATGCATGTTTAGTTATACTGCGAGAATGGCTGAAAAATAAATGATTTATGGCTTTTGCGGTGCCTATGAAAAATTTTGTCACAGGAAAGGACCAAGAAGCATGGACCTTTAAGTACATAAGAGAGAAATTTCCGCAATTAAGTGATGCAAAAGTTGAGAAAGGTATTTTTGTCAGGCCACAAATTCCAGAAGTTATAAAGCATCCTGCATTTGACCCAAGTTTTGGAGGGGAAAGGAAAGGCAACATGGGAAGCCTTCAAGGCAGTTGTTCATGGATTTTTAGGCAACAAAAGAGATGATAACTACACTCAGTTGGTGACAATACTCCTGCAAAAATACCAATGGATGCAACATGTCCCTTAAAATCTATTTTCTCCACTCCCACCTGGACTACTTCTCTCCTAGTTCTGAAGCTGTCAGTGATGAACATGGATAAAGATTCCATCAGGACATTTCTGTTGTGGAGCAAAGCTATCAGGGCCATCAGAATGTAGCAATGCTTTCGGTTTACTGTTGATCTTTGTATAGAACTCTCTTACAAGAGGTAAGCTAAAAGACTAGGATCTCATGAAGTCACCACATGATTCTCTTCAGACCCAACCATCTGCGAGGTATTCTTCCAGTAATTTAGAATTCTTAGAATGTAACTACTATTTAAAAAAAATTCAAATGCACTTTCAATGTTAATAGCATTTGAAATTAAAATGTATCTTTTCCTCCTAATCTGTTACTATGAAAAACTTTCACCTAGCGTGTATCACAGAAACTAGAGCTAAGAACAAATTTTCACTGTCATATTCGTTTATCGTGACCCAAAATTAGTAGGAATTGAAACCTGAAGTGCAGGAAACATTCAAACATTATTTTTTTGTTAGCCAATGTTATGAATGAAAAATTAATCTCTCAATGGTTTCACATAGGTTGTTAAATGCTGTGTGCAGTATGTGTTTTATGTTTTGAGTATAGTATAGCATTAAAAAAGTTGAAATAATCAGAAGACTACTAGATTTTTCTATTTTTATATATTCAGAGCCTTAAGTATAAATATCAATCCATTTAAATGGAGGTTTGGTATATCTCCAAAATGTTATTTCTGAATTTTGTATTCATAAGTGTACAGCTATTATGGACTTAATGAACTTAAGAACATGTATTTTGGAAAAGAAGGCTGACAGTAATCAATGTGTCTATTATGATTCTAGGCCTGACACTTCAGGTGATGCGAAGTCATCATGTGGTAACTAACTCCTGTTAGCTGCACTGGAAAAATCTCATGTGTTGATACGTCTACTCCAAAGCTGGTGTGTCAGTTCCCTGAACAATTGCAGGAAGATGTCCAACAATTGCTGGTCTTTGAATCTAACTCAGCTTTGGAGTTTTAGGTAAACGGCACATTTAAGTTTTAAAACTAAATAGAATGGACAGTAAAAATGTTCCACTTAGTTGCAAAATAAATGAAAAATTCTGATATGTTAGAGTCACATTACTTTCTCTATGTTAGCTGCAAAAAGTTTTTCTTACAAAAGCTGATTCGTTTGTCTGCTTATGCTAATCAAAGTAAACATTAGCAGGTATGGTTTTATTACATAGTTCCTTCTAAATGGTAGAGAAAAAATAAATATACTATGCTGGAGCAATATTCAAATTATTTAACAGCTTATTACTATGTGATGCAACTGAATTCCTGACCGTTTGAGTATGAATAGCAACACTTATCTCAATTAAAATGGATAAATATCCTAAAAGATATAATTAAAGCATATTTGCTATAATCTTCAGTTAAAGATCAGTTGCTGGATAGAAATTGTGCTCTCTGTGGTCTCTAATTGTGTGGCAGTATATTCTTATTAAATGTTATAATGCTTAAACTGCATCATTTGTTTCAGACTTCCGAGTTATTTTATATCCCCTCTCCTTGCTTGAACATGAATAAAAAAAGTGAATGACTGTTTCTCATCTGAGAAAAGTATTAAGCATTAGATATTAATAACTAATAACAAGAAATATCTCGGTAGCTATTCATAAAAAAGAAAAACCCTTACATAGCCTAAATCATTTGTTTCAATTAGATGTATATTTTTTGTCAGTAAGCTTCTGCCTGTCTCTTATGATTTTCCATTTATGCACAAGTTAACCAGTACTAAGAAGAATTCAGAGATCATTCCCGAAAATTCAATATTATGTATTTCATGTGTCATGGAAATATCTTAAGCATGTGGTTTTTAATCACAAGCATTAGATCCATTCTTGAGAGTCAAAATTTGCATAAAATACACCATATAAAGGTCAGTTTGGGGATTGGGAGTATGATCTTAAAAATCTTTGTGTTCCGAACTTTGAATATGATAAACTTAAATATCAAGCTTCGCATTTAACAGCCATTACATGCATTCACCCACACATACATACCCATCCAAACATGAAGAGATGGACACCAACACAGAGAGAAAATACTTTTTGATTCAGAGGACCTCAAAACGTATATTTCCAGTAAAATCTTGACATCAAATTTGTGTTGCCTAAAATACTTTCTCTACGAGTTATATTTATTAGAGGAAGTATGCAGTTAGGGCAATTAATGTATCTATTTTATTTTAAACTCATGTTTGCAATACAGGAAACAGCTTCCATTGCAACTGGGCATAAATGATGAAAATTTACCTTCACTGGTAGACTTGAAAAAAATAATGTTTTAGCTTACATTCTTCTAGCAATGTTTTGGTTTGTTGAAAACAGCTTACTACCTTTTGGTCACATTCATAATGAAAATTAGGGATAACATTAAACTTAAAATCTAGACCACTCATGTTGCAACAGGACTGTTCACAAAATTTCACACGAACATTAAAAGAAACATTGAATTAAGTATAAAGTTAGAAGATTGCAGGTTCCAAGCATTCAAATTTAGGTCTGTTAACCACAAACTGGACAATCGGAGAAGGATTCTCATTAATGATCATTCTGGCAAATCAGATTTTTCTGATTGCCATATTTTAACTTGCTAAGTTTGTTTCTAATTAAGATTGGGTATAGATAGATAAATTTGTTGTCAGCCTGAATAAGTACAGGTTCTTGGCATCATCAAAATACAAAGAATTTTTGTTACATTTGAGTTTATATTTATACAGAATGTGTAAAAAGAAAAATCCAAAATTATTTTCTGCCAGCACCTGGCTCCTTCCTATTTCTGCAGAATGGGACCTGTAATGACAAACACAAAGTGGCAGTATCTGCACAAGAGAAATATGTTTGCAAGGCTGATGATGATGACGATGAAGGGATGCTGATTGGTTGATGATGACGGTGACTAAGACAACGTCGACGATGAAGATGAAAATGATGATGATTTATAGTTATTTAATTTGTAATCTGTGGAACAAGTTAAAGTTTCTGATTGAAGTATTCATTAATAGTGTGGGTGGTAAATGACTTTTGAGATAGTTGTTAGTCACCATTCTAAATTTTTTTGTAATTAAACTCATAACACTGCTTGGAAGATGGTTGTATGAATTTATACCATAATGTGATATAGACTTAAGACACCTGGTGAGCCTATGAGTGTTGAGATGTATATTACTGTGCGCTGTTGTATTGTGGTCATGTAGGGCTAAGCTTCTTTTAAAGAGATCCAAATTTTGATGTATAAAAGAGACCAGGGTAATATAGATAGTTCTTTGAATACTATCTTACAATCTAATCATATTGGTACCTGTTTTATAATTTTTACTAAACTTTTCTGAATCTTAAATAGCTGCAAACTTTTTGATTATGCCCCCCATGCCATTATTCCATATGAGAGCAGTGAATGGACATATCCATAATACGCTGACTTTAAACCCTCCAAGGGAAATACTTTTGAGAGGACTCTAAATGCATAGCATAGAATGTTGACTTTCCTGCTTAGATGATGTTTGTGTGTTTCTACTTCGGTAATTTGTACATCATTAAAAGAAATTTACATTGGGTCTGGTTCTTAATTATGGAACTGTGTACACTCAGTTTTTTCAATGTTAAGCTTGAGCTTATTGGTCGATAGCCAGTTTTCTATTTGTTTTAAAACCTTGCTGGCTTTATCCTGCAACTTATTTTTGGCAGGGCCATTAATTGTAATACTTGTGTCATCTGCAAATAACACACTTTTTGCTTGAGTAATATTGGAAAGGAAATCGTTTTTGTAAATAAGAAAGAGTAATGGGTCCAATACTAAGCCTTGTGGGACTCCATGCTTTATAATAACATCATTTGATTTAACTGAAAGTAATTCAACAGACTGATATCTGTTACTTAAACATGAACTAAACCATTGTTCAGGTAATCCCCTCACCCGCATTTGTTAAGTTTGTGAATCAATATTTTATGGTTAACCTTTCGAAAGCTTTGCTAAGTTCTAGAAAGAGCCCAACAGTCTTTTCTTTGTCATCCTGAGCTTTGAATATTGATTCTAGGAATGAAAATATAGCATTGTTAATGTTTTTACCTTTATGAAATCCAAACTGAAACTTACTTAAAATTCTGCATGCTTCTAGGAAAGGCATTAACTTGTTGTACATTACTCTTTCAAGTTTTTTTTTGCAAATACTGATAGGAGAGATATTGGGCAATAAGTTTGTACACAATCTTTTTCACCCTTTTTAAAAATTGGGTGAACCTTTGCTTTATTTAGAAGTTCCAGAATTATCCCCATAGCCAATATTGAATTTGCAATATCCACCAAAGGAGTTAGTTGGTGGAATGCTGTTTGTTTTACAATTTTATAAGGGATGTCATCATTTCCACTCGAGTGCTTGGTTTTTAAGCCTTTAGTTATTGTGATCATTTCTTCTGTTTTTACTGTAGTTAGAAATATAGTTTGGCTGTTTGTCATTTGTGGAAGTAATCGGGGATGAGTATTTGCTGCTGTTTTAGGATATCTGGGATATGTATAGAAATTGCAGCAGAACAAATTGTGATGATAGATGGTCCTAGTTTATGAGTTTAACATCTCATAAAGAGGTAAAGAAAAGAGAGTGGGTGGGAGCAGAATCTTGAGTGACAGAGAGAGAGAGGGATGGATGGATGGAGGGATGTGAGAGATAGAAAGGAAGAGAGAGTACAAGTGACTTGCTATTTAAGGTTAGTATCTTCCAAGGATGGAACATGAAGATCTTGAGGAATTTCGCCTCACCACGAACTACCATCAACATTGAAAAATGTTCTAAAATTTAGATTTTCTTAATTATGGCTGTAATGATTTTATTTAAAATACTGTATACTAAAGATACTTACATGGCAAATAAAATAGACCGATTGGGGCTGAGGGAGGGCGAGAGAGACAGGGAGTGAGTGAGGGATGAGAATGGGGGAAGGAGTAAGAGAGAGTGAAGAAGGAGGAGGGAAGTATGTGTCCATGCATATGTATGTCGGCAAGTGACTGATGGTTCTTGGTTTTTAAGTTTAGTATCTTCCAAGGATGGGACATGAAGATTTTTATGTAAACCCCTTAGACAAACTGCCCTATACATAAAAAAATTTTCAAAAATTCTGATTTTCTCAAAAATGGCTCCATCAAATTTGATTAAAATGCTGTATATTAAAAATATTTACATGACATAAAAATTTGTGTTTTGATTTTATGAAAATACTCTCTGAAGAGCTGTTCATTCTGGATTAATTTTGCTGAAGTTTGCATAATTGGTAAACCATAAGAGATGCACAAAAACTTGCTAAAAAAATTTTTAACTTATTAACCATTTTAGTGCCAGCCCGAATAGCAAAATGCTGTCTCAAAAGTGCCAAGGAATTTTAGCAGAGAATGCAGGGTTTTAAATTATTAGTAATAAAATAAGTATCAAATGTCATAGAGAGCTGAACCTTTTTTTGTTTTTAGCAAACCCTTTTGTCTACTATATTATATGCATTATATTGATGAAAAATCTCTTAAATATTTTTAAAAAATAAAAAAGTTTGGATATATAATCAAAATTCCTAAAATAATCAGTAATAAGGCATACAAAAGCTTACTATACAGAAAGTTCAGGCTAGTTAAGTGAAAGTGTAGATATTTCTTTACTAAAACACCATCCTGTTGAGTGTGTGTTTTTTCTTTTCTTTTCTTTTTTTTTAATTCAAAGAATGAATTTACATAACCTGAAATTGAAAAAAAAAAATATCACCACAAACAAACTCACATAAACATGATACCACTATTAATGAAATGGCATAAAGCAATAGGATACAAATGTAATGTGAACTACTGTACAATTTAGCACCTGTGTTATTGCGTAGCTGAATGGTTGATTCATATTGTATTCGTTGCCTGGTTGCACTTCTTTAAATCCATTTTGATAAGTACACCGATTATTTGCATGGTACAAGGTATGGTGTTAATGAATGCATTTTCATCACTGAAGCTAGAATATATCTTCCTCTCTTAGGTTGATGTCAGAAACTCTTTCATGAAGTTTTAATAATTCAAATCACTAGCTTTCTTTTAATAAATCGTGAACTGCAGCTCATATTTTCTCTTCTGTTCATAACCTTTGGCTAGATGACACCTTGTTTCAATCAACTGAAACAAACACCAGCTAGAGAAATTAAATTTGGAGTTCATGTAATGCTTTGGAGTGAAGATAAGGTCCTGAATAGCTCCGGAAAACCTTTCTTTATGGCTATGATGTAGAACGTACACAGACTTTCCTGCGTGAAAGTAAAACATGAAACCTCATCACAATTAGATTGTGATTGGTAATTAAAGCAGAAGTTTTGGATCATGGTTAGATCATGATTGGCACTAAGATGGTTAAAACACCCAATGTTGTTTGTATACTTTTTTTTCTTTTTTGGATTTGATCATTTTGGGAAATTCCTTGTAATGGGTTTTAGCCTTAAGATGTTTAAATTTTTGCATACAGGAGTTTGTCACCTCATGGCAATGCAAAGAAATGGATTTCATCTACATGGCCATCAGCTTTTAAAGTATTTGACTCACTCTAGAGTAGCGTATACCCTAATTTCATACTACATACAAGAAAGCAAGTAATAAGACCATTTCTGCTAATGTTTATCTTGATTAGCATGAAATACATACAAGAATAAGCACTTAATATGTAATGTGTTACCGAGATGTAGGGTAGTCATATGAACTGAACAATTCAGACCTTTTTACTTTTACAGCATGTGATACTATCCATCTTCCAACACCAAGAATACTAGGGAAAGATTCCATTCATAGACTAAATGATGTGCCTTGTAGTGCCTGGAACTCCAATCCTTTTTATGCTTCACTTTTTTCTCAGCCTGTAATATGTTGTTTTACTAAATTTCTGGATTTCTTGATCTCTTTCAGGCTCATTAACGTTACCTTCATTGCAACAGTATGACACAAGTTCAGGTGTTTCTGTTTATTGTCATACTCCATGGTATGGTAATTCTTGTATAGAAGTAAATAAACTCAACTATTTTATTACAAAGAAATGTACTCTGGAATTGGAATAACGTAATTGCTCTTAACAGCTTCAGCACCAATCCTATAAGTGTTCTATCCAGGAGAAAAAAAACAAATTGATGTGATGCTATGTTGTCACATGAATAAATACACCTATGCTTTTGGTGGGATGGACTAGGTTAGGTAAATGAAATAATCCTATAAAATAGAAGGTTTTGGAAAAAAAAACTTGCATTTCTGTTGCATTTTTTAAATACAAGGAAGACGGTTAAGAAAAAATGGTTGCTGCTAAGGGATGAAATAAGCACTGAATTACAAGAATTATTGATAATCCAAAAGTTACTTTTTTTGGACTTATTGGGTTTTGGAAATCACCTTCTCAAATAATTAAACAATCTTTTATATGAAAGTATTTGTAGGTGCCATGTGTAAATATCTTGTGGAAATGGTTTTGTGAAAATGAAATCCCTAGTGCTGTAATGCAAAATACGTATAAGGAATTTTAGGTTTCCCTACGTTTTGCATTAAAAATATTTCATGGTTCACTAGAAATTATTTGCAATGACTTGCAATAAAAACTCAACATGAATGAAAAAATTATTTTTCTTTTATATTCATTCACATGCCTGCTCTTCTTCTTTAAGCTCAATTTAGAAACATCTATCTTTTTGCATCTGCTTGATGGATCTATTCCATAAGATACAATGTTGACAGTACATGGTGGACTCTAGCCTTCAAGGTCTCATCCCTTACCACACTACTTTCACTATGCATCAAGCAGATGGATGCGAGTGCCATCCAAATTACTGCTTTTGCTATCTGTGCAATCCTAAATAGCGACTATTTTAGTAATACTCTTGTTTTAGACTGAAGATGGAACTTGTGAATATAATATTAAATATCCAGTTTGGTATTTACTTAGGTGACTGAGAATTAATGTCTCAATGGTTTCACATAGGTTTTTAAAATTATGTGTGCAGTGTATGTTTTATATTTTGAGTGTATGCAGAAAAATGGAGACAGCCAGAAGAGAACTAGATTTTTAGATTTTCACAGATACAGTGCCTTAAATGTAAATTTCAATTCATTTAATCAAGTACTAACTTCACAATTTCATTTCTGAATTTCGTTGTTCACAAGTGAACATCTTTTATGTACGTGGTGAACCTAAAAACATTTATTCTGTGTATTTTGGAAAAGGCTGATAGTGATCAATGTTTCTGTTATGTTTCTAGGTCTGTGCCAGGTGATGCAAAGTCATTGTGTAGCAACAAACTCCTGCTCATTGCACTGGAGGAATCTCAACCTGTGTTTGTAGGTCTACTCCATGACTGATGTGTCTGTTCCCTGAACAAATTGTAGGAAGATATTCAGCAAATGCTGGTCTTTGAACCTATCTCAGCATTGGAGCCTTAGGTAAACCGCACATTTAAGTGTTAAAACTAAATAGAATGGACCTTAAAAATGTTCCACTTAGTTGTAAAATGAATGAAAAATTATGATGTGTTACAGTCATATTACTTTCTTGCAGGAAAAGTTTTTCCTACAAAAGGTGATTCTTTTCTCTGCTTATGCTAATCAAGATAAACATTAGCACAGATGCTTTTTTCATAGTTCCTTCTTAGTGGTAGAGAAAAAATAAATGTGCTGTGCTAGAGCAATAGTCAAATTGGTTAACAGCTGATTACTATGTGATGCAATTGAATTCCCTTCTCTTTGAGTTGGGAATAGTGACACTTATCTCACTTAAAATGGAAAAATATATTAAAATGTATGTTTAAAGGTTGTTTGCCATCATCTTCGGTTAAAGATTGATTGTTGATCAGAAGTTGTGCTCTGCGGTGCTCTAAGGTGAAGATATTCGATGTTCTCAGAAGCTGTTCATAATTGTGAGGCAGTATATGCTAACTAAATGTTAATATGCTTAATCTACTTCACTTGTTTCGGATTTCTGAGTATTTTATATCCTTTCTCTTTCCTTCAACATGATGGAAAAATGTGAGTTAGCCATTCAAAAAAAGAAAAATCCTTAAATGGCCTAAATGGTTTGTTTCAATGAGCTATATATATACTTTTTTCTAAACAAGCTTCTGCCTGTCTCCTATGATTTTCCATTTATGCACAAGCTAACCAGACCTAAGAAGACTTCAGAAGTCATTCTCGAAAATTCATTATAATGCATTTCATATGTCGTGAAAATATCTTAAACATGTGGTATTCTAATCACAAACATTAGAGCCATTCTTGAGAGAGAAAATTTCCAAAAATTTACCATATAATTGTCAGTTAGGGCAATGGGAGTATGATCTTGAAAATCTTTGCATTCCAAGCTTTGAATTTGATAATCTTAAATATCAAGCTTTGCATTTGACAGCCATTACAGGCATACACACACACATCCATCCTAACATGACAAACGGACACCAACACAAAGAGAAAAATGCTTTTGATTCAGAGGATCTTAAAACATATACATATTTCCAGTAAAATGTTGACATGAAATTTCTGTGTTGTATAACACACTTTCCCTAAGAATTATATTTAGTCTAAAAACTATACAATTAGGGCAATGAATGTCTCTTTATTTATTTTGAAAATTCATGTTTACACTACAGAAGGCAACTTCAATTGCAATCGGACATATAATGAAGAAAATTGTTACCTTCTCTGGTAAACTTGAAATAAAAATTATGTTTCAGCCTACATTTTTCCAGCACTGTTTTGGTTTGTTGATAACACATTTACAGCTTACTTTTTTGGCATTAAGGTCACATTCATTATGAAAATTAAGGATAACATAAACTTAAACTCTAGACTGTACATATTGTAACAGGACTGTTCACAATAATTCACATGCACATAAAGAAAAAAAAAAAAAAAAAAAAACCTTGAATTAATCACAAAGTGGTTCCAAGCATTCAAGTTTAGGTCTGTTCACCACAAGCTGGCCAATCACACAGGGATTCTCATTAAATGATCATTCTGGCAAATCAGATATTTCTGGTTGCTGTGTGTTGACTTGCTAAGTTTGTTTCTAAGTAAGATTGGGTAGCTGAGATATGTTGCAAATTGCAGCAGAACAAATTGTGATGATAGATGTTACTAGTTTCTGAGTGTAATATCTCATAAAGATTCAAAGAAAAGGAGGAGAATCTTGAGTGACAGGGTGGGAGAGGAATGAATGGAGGGATGTGAGAGAGAGAAAGGAAGAGAGAGTGCGAGAGACTTGGTTACCACTGTTACAGACTACACTTTCGGGGAATGGGGTGCTGTACATGTAGCCTTATTCACTGCTGTGGATTGGGAACAGTTGGATTGGGAGAAAGCAATCTTGAAGAAAAGACCAAGGTCTCATTTAAATAGTATAATTACTGAGGGCAATACACTAATAGCCTACAATGTGAAATATATTTAATTAATTAAGGAGTGGCTAGACCCTTTTTAATACTCTATAAAGATCCAAAGACATTATCTATCCAATAAATCTAACTGCAAACATAAAATCATCATTCTCTGGTAATCTGTGATTATATTACCTTAATGGGATTAGCCACTCGCAAGAAACAAACAAAAGGAAAATCCCAATAATATCTTTCTTATCAAACTTGAATATAATTATAATTGTATAGTGTACATATGATTATATTGAAAGACATTAATTTAAACCATGCTGGCTCCTGAAAAATTCCTATGTCATCTGTCCGGCTATGGCATTCAATGGTGGCAAAATCCACGTTGCTATCCTTAATGAAAGTTTAACAATCAGATTAAATATGTATGTAAATTATAACAAATCACCAGTACACCCAACGATGCCCAAATTTAAATTTGGTACCTTATTCGTGCCTGAAGCACAATTTTACTGCCTTTGAAAATTTTACCCACAGCATTCACATTAAAATTCGCTAGTCAGCCTCACCTTCCTTTTCCTGTCAAATGCCAACAATCTCTGAAGTCTCAGGAATCAAGTCTCTCTGCTATACACTGAAACTGGAGTGCACTGTCTTAATAGGTGGGTGAGGACCCTAATAATTCACATACATACACAGGCATACACCAGCACAACTTAAAACTAAACAGGACTATGCCAAAATCCGTTCCATTATCGCTTTAATTGGGTCTCTAGTGCCCGCTTAATTTTCTGATTGGATCCACCTTCCAGCAACACTGACTCCGGAGCTCAAAATTTTCTAATGGTGTATGGCCCCAAATACCTAGGTGCTAGTTTAGCACTAAACTTATAAATCACCCTGCTGTGTGGATAATTTTTTAAATATACAATTACGCTGACTTGGAATCGGGGATCTGTTCCTTCATGGTTGTAGTTGCTCTCCATCTCCCTATCCATTCTGGACAAAGCATTGGCTTTACAATTCACCTGTCCCCTTATATGGCGTACCTTAAACTTAAAGGATGAAATCCGGAGCACCCACTGAACCACCTGCGCACTCCTTCGTGGTCTGGCCAGAAGCCACGAAAGTGCTTGGCTGTCCGTTTCTAATAGAAACACCACATGCTCCAAATAGAAGCAATATTTTTCCATCCTATAGAGGAGCTGCCAAAGCTTACAATTCCGCTTAAGTGAAATGTAATCCCCCATGCAATGTTGGCCAGTAAAATTGTCGAATCTGGGAAATGGCCAAGATACCTCTCCCCTTTTCCTTTGGGGGGGGGAGTGTGTGAGAGAATTTGGTCATCTTCACCATGCTCGAAGTGCTGATAAATGGTGCATCTTGTGCTGTCGTCAAGTTGGCAACGACCACCCTCCCCTCCTCTCCATGCTATGTGGAGCAGTTGGTCTTTGAAGGAGCAAGCAGTTCTAAGACAAGTTTGAGCCCAGCCAGCTCACCTGCAGGAGCTCTCTATGCTATTTGCTTCGTCATCACCTCGCCATTGCAGAATGAAGCACATGGAAGGAAGCCATCTTGTGTTAGAATGAAATTGAGTGAGAGCTTTCCTTTACGTATGCTAGGGTGAATGTGATATACTGCGGTTGTTGCCAACTTGATAACAGCACATTGTAGCCAGCATCTAAAACAGCAATTTTTTAAAATACAAAAAGTAAATTCACGTAATCTGAAACTGAAAAAAAAATCACCAAAAACAAACACTCACATAAGCATGATACCACTATTAATGAAAATGGCATAAAGCAATAGGATACAAATGTAACGTAGATTACTGTACAATTTAGCACCTTTGTTATTGCATAGCTGAATGGTTGAATCACATTATATTCGTTGTCTGGTTACACCTCCGTAAATCCATTTTGATAAGTACACCAATTATTTGCATGGTACAATATGCTGTTAGTGGATGTATTTTCATCACTGAAGAGAATATATATCTTCCTCTCTTACACCGAAGTCAGAAATTCTTCCATGAAGGTCTGAAAATTCAAGATCATTAGCTTTTTTCTAATACATTGTGAACTGCAGCTTTTATTTTCTATTCTGTTCATAACCTTCGCATATATGACATTATGTTTCAATCAACATAAACAAATACTGGCTAGAGAAATTAAATTTGGAGTTCATGTAGTACTTTGGACTGAAGATAAGGTCCTGAATTGCACCAGAAATCCTTTCTCTATAGCTATGATGTAGAAAGTACACAGATTTTCCTGCTGGAAAGTAAAATATATGAAACTGCCTCACAAGTAGATTGTGATAATTCAAGCAGAATTTTGGGATCACAATTAAATATAACTAGCACCAAGAGGGTTAAAACACTCAATTTTTGTTGTATACTTTTGGATTTGATCATTTTGTGAAATTCCTTGGAATTAGTTCCAGTTTTAAAATATTTATATTTTCGCATAAAGGAATTCTTCAAATCGTGGCAATGTAAAGAAATGGATTTCATCTACATGGCAATCAGCTTTTAAAGTATTTGACTCACTCTAGAGTAGCATATACCCTAACTTCTTTCTACATACAAGAAGTAATAAAACCATTTCTGCTAATGTTTATCTCGATTTACATGAAGTATATAGAACAATAAGTAGTTTAATATAATGTGTTACCGAGATATAGGGTAGTCACGTGAATTGATCACTTCAGATTATTTTTCTTTTAGAGCATGTGATGCTTTCCATCTTCCAACACCAAGAATACTAGGGAAAGATTCCATTCATAGACTAAATGATGTGTGTTGTAGTCCTGGAACTCAGTTTTTACTTACAAAGCTTTTGAGACCTCTAGGCTTTCTGCATATTCACCTTTTATTCTTCTTCGGAGGTTCACCATCAAGTGTTTTGCATTATATAAAGCCTTTCTTCTTTCACTGCTTTGCAGTTCCAAAATTAAGAATGAAATTTCTCCATTGCTTTAGTAAGAACAAGTTTAATAAAACACCAATCTTTCTCAGGATCGTGACTGCAGTTAATACTCCAATCCTTTTAACGCTTGGAGAGATGCCAATATTATTAATACCTTTCAATTTAATTTAGTGATGCATATGCAGTTAACATATAAGCAAAAGTGATTCGGGAGAATGTCAGAGAATCAAAATAACAATTATTTACTCAAAATATACACTAAATTTGAAAAAAAGTAGGATTTCTGCTGCAACCCTTCTGTTACAACAAATCAAAGAATAAAATATACAGAGATAGGCCTGTATTGTTTAAGGCCTGTATAGTTGAAATGTGTACAAAAAAAGTATTCCAAAAAAAATATGTATTACAATAATAATTATGTGTCTCAAGAATTGTAATAAATGAAAGAACAGTATGCAAAGTAATGTTCGGCCATCTTCACAAACCTTAGTAAAAATGTAAAAGCAAAGGTAAGATACTAAAATTGTGCATTTCTAAATAATATCATAAAATGAAAGACACTATTGCCAAGAAATTGTTAATCACAGTATAAGCAACATACCTAATTGTTCCATAAAGTTGCCTAGTCACTTGAAAGAGTACAGTGAGTATTCAGCTTATTACTATACATGCTTTAGTTGAACATAATTTTGTTCATTGCCATTCACCACACCTTATTTAGCGAGCTCCAGACAAATATTCTTATTACAATTTTGGCATCTGTTCTTGGAGCGACCGCGATCAACACACCTTTGCCTTTTTGTACAAGGAGCATCATTTACAGATTAGTGTCTACAAAGATACTTGCGATATCCATCTTCAGTTTCTCTAGGAAGCACTTGACTCTGACACCAAACCAGCAAACATATTTTTGCCAGCTCATGGATTCCATATCCATGCTTTCTTTTCTCGTCTCTACGTCATCTTCATCACTATAAATATCTCACTAACTTCTTGCTTTAGTAATTCAATAATAATCTTCATATCTTCTGGAATACTTGAATTAAATATTTTCTTCAAATCAATTTGAACCTAGAAATATAAAAATGTGTGCTTAAAAATCATATTTGTCTATGAATTTCCACGAATAGTAAGACCAAATGCAAAAGTAATGAAAGTACTGTTATAACAGTGAAGGTCCCATGGCATCTCATTGATTCCAATCACACTTGTAAGGAAACTGCCTGCTCTTATGAGCTTAATAGGCGACTGGCATGCTTGTGGCTGTGACTATATATACATGATTAAATGATTGAAAAGAAGATGGTAGCATCGGTCAGGCACGTTATCTATTTTCATGTAAAATGAGAAAATATCTCATGTGGAGTCTCCCAGATGCAAGAGGAGCAGAGTTAATATGTAGTTATGCTAAGTTTCTGGATTTCTTGATCTCTTTCAGGCTTGTATAACATTACCTTCATTGTGACAGTGTGACACAAATTCAGGTGTTTCTGTTTATTCGTCATTCTATGGTATAGTAACTCTTGTATAGAAGTAAATAAACACAACTATTTTATTACAAAGAAAAATACTCTGGAATGAGAATAACATAATTGCTCTTAATAGCTTCAGCACCAATCCTGTAAGCGTTTCTATCCAGGAGAAAATGATATGATGCTATGTTGTCACATGACTAAATACACCTATGCTTTTGTTGGGTTGGACTATAGTGGGTAACTGAAATAATCCTATGAAATAATAGGTTTTGGAAAACAAAAAAACTCACATTTATATTGCATTTTAAAATACAAGGAAAATGGTTAAGAAAGAAATGGTTGCTGCCAAGGGAAGGAATAAGCCTAGAATTACAAGAATTGGTAATAATACAAAATTAATTTTTTTTTTGGAATTAGTGGGTATTGGAAATCATCTTCTCATAAACAATCTTTAATATGAAAGTATTTGTAAGCATCTTGTGTAAATATCTTGTGGAAATAGTTTTGTGAAAATGAAATCCCTAGTGCTGTAATGCAACATATGCTTAAGGAGTTTTGGATTTTCCTACATTGTGCATTAAAAAGTTCAAAAACTCCATATGCATGAAAGAATTATTTTTCTTTTATATTCATTCACATATCTGCTCAACTTCTTTAAGCTCAATTTAGAAACATCTATCTTTTTACATCTGCTTGATGTGTCTGTTCCAATGGATATCATATTGACAGTATGTGGTGGCCTCTATCCTTCAAGGTCTCATCGCGTACTATACTACTTTCACCATGCAGCAAGCAAATGAGTGAGAATGCTATCCAAACTACTGCTTTTGCTATCTGTGCAATCGCAAATAGCAACCATTTTGGTTATACTCTGTTTCAGACTAATGATGGAACTTGTGGAAGTAATATTAAATATTCAATCTGGCATTTACCTTGATGACTGAGGGAAACTACGAAAAAGATGTAGCCAGGATGATTGGTCCAGGGGATTTGAACCAGAGACCTCCCGAATGTGGGACACAGATGTTATTGCTTGAGCCATCTTGCTTGGTAACTACTTCTCTTATTCAACAACCTTCTGAGCCCAATACCCATCCTGCGATTTTCCGCCATCTGGTTCTATCCCATGCTTTTGTTTTCCAACATCCTACTTTGTTTTAAGATCCTCTTTGCCATCACTAAGTCATCTTATTGGTGGTCTTCCCACTTAATATGTTGCTATTCTCCATCCTATACACATGTCATAACCATCTCAAACTGTTGCCCTTAATTACTTTAATTATATGTAATTCATTAGCATATCTGATATGCCAGATACCCTTTATCTTTCACCAGTCCATAAATCCTTCTTAATACTTTCTTTTCAAATGCCATTAACCTTTCTATTTTTTTTGTACATAATGTCCTATTCCCTGATACATATAAGAAGATAACTCTGACCTGTATTTGTATAATTTAGAAAGTTGGATTGGAGTTGCTTCTTCAACCCATAGGAGCATTTTTATCCCTGAACTTATTTCATCTGTTATATTATCACCAGTTATGATAAAGAAAGATTGGGAACTAGGCCTGGTAGGAACATAATTTAATATGGATAAAGACTGAGGCAATTTCTACATGTAAATTGTCTGGCTGGTGGAATAACTGCGAGATTGTAAGTCCTCAGGCCACTTGGTTACACAGCAACATGAGAGGAGACACTAGCGTTTAGTGTTGCTGTATTATATTTGTATGGTCAAATGAGTGTAAAATAGTAACATAGAAACCTAATCAACTCAACGTATATTTGTTATGATACTAAAATGCTTACCTTGTGTAACACATTCAAATTTATAATTGTCACTTTATTATCTTCCTTTTCTCTGTGACTTCCATGTATGTGTTTGACTTTGCTTTCACAAAATTGTTGAGCCCAATTTTTTTGCAGTTTTTTGTAGCTAAATCCTTCTCTCACAACACTTTCATACTTTTCAATTCCATGTTTGTCATCTACCTATGCTAGCAGATTTACAGGAAATATCTCTGTTTTCTTCGCCTGATTCTCTGTTTGCCTTGAGTTAAGCATTTAGGAGTACTAAATGCTGTGTAGGATTCTAGGATCATTTCATGTTATGTTAATATTGATTAATTATGAATGAAAAATGAATCTCTAGATGGTTTCACATAGGTTGTCAAAATGCTGTGTGCAGTGGATGTCTTATATTTTGAGTGAATGCAAAAATAGGAAGAATAAGATAACTAGATTTTTGGATTTTCACAGATGCAATGCTTTGAGTGTAAATTTCAGTTCATTTAATCAACTACCAACTTCAAAATTTCATTTCTGGATTTTGTTGTTTACAAGTGAACATCTTTTATGGACTTGGTGAATCTAAAAATATATATTTTGTGTATTTTGTATAAGGCTGATAATAATCAATGTGTCTATTATGGTTCTAGGTCTGGCACTCCAGGTGATGCGAAGTCATTGAGCAGCAACAAACTCCTGTTCATTGCACTGGAAGAATCTCATCCTGTGTTTATAGGTCTATTCCAAGACTGATGTGTCAGTTCCCTGAACAAATTGTAAGAAGATATTCAACAAATGCTGGTCTTTGAACCTAATTCAGTCTTGGAGCCTTAGGTAAATTGCACATTTAAATGTTAAAGATAAATAGAATGGACCATAAAATGTTCCACTTAGTTGTCAAATGATTGAAAAATTATGATTCTTTCATTCGTTCATTTATTATCTGCTTAAATGAATACAAACATATTCAAAGCATCGTCAGGTTAAATATCTACAATAACATATACAATTTAATGTATACAAAAACAGTGTTTAAAGTAACATTTACAATTCATAATTACCTACTGTATTATATAAATACTATTTATTTTGTCAGTATTAGTTAAGATGTTCATGAATTGAATAATAGCATCCTTCAATACAAAATTTCTTTAAATCTTTCTTGAATATCTTAGTCATTAACATTTTTCAGATAACCAGGAAGTTTATTATACAGTTCATGAGCTGCAGCAGTAGGTTTGGTTTTATACTTTTGTAATCTATGTGATTGTATATGAAAATTTGTATTTACTCTATTGTGATCTTTATGCATTTGTTTGTTTTAACTATATCTTGTCTGTTGAACAATTGTACTGTTACTTTATAAACGTATAGTGAATATAATGTTAAAACGTTTAGGTTTCTGAAGGTTTGCCTACATGAATCTGTTTGTTTCATCCTCAAAATTAGTCTTATTGCTCTTTTCTAGAGAAGGAATACTCGGTTAGTGTATTTTTTAGCACAACCTCCCCACACAGTTATCCCATATGAAAGATGCTGGTAGATTAATCCATAATATAACAATATTTGTGTGTTAACATCCACTATATTTGTCATTTTCTTCATTATGAATAATGCTGAACTCAATTTGTTACATATATAGTCAATGTGTTTATCCCATGTCAGATTTTTATCCAAGATTACTCCTAGAAAATTTGTACTGTCGACTACATTTACTTCCCTGTTTTCAATAACTATTTTTGTATTTGATGTTGATCTGTTCTGTGGGGTTTGAAACTGCATGTAATTTGTCTTATTTAAATTTATGTGTAAGTTATTAAGCCTAAAATATTGTATAACTAGTGTTGTATTACTTATTTTCATGTTTTCCAGAACGTGTGTGCTAATACCTGTATTTACTATTGAAGTATCATCAGCTTACATAAATATTTTCCCTGCTGAGATATTTGGGAGGTCATTGACATAGATTATGAAAAGTAGGGGGCCAGGAATGGAACCTTGTGTGGTACTCCATATGTCACTAGTTTACTATCTGAGTAGTATTCTGCAATATGTTGATTCTTAGCATGTGTAGTTTTTACTTGTTGGGATTGTTTGCTCAGATATGTCCTAATTATTTTATTTGGTATTCCACGTATCTCACAATGATTTAGTTTATCTTGTAGGAGTGCATGTTCAAGGCAATCTGATGCTTTGGAAAGATCCAGAAATGTACAGCTGTTGTTTTCATTGTTATCCAGCTTGTCGATTGTGCGATCTATTATTTCTGATATGGCAGCTTTTGTTGATTTATTTTTTCTGAATCCATATTGAAAATCAACCAGAGTTTCATATTTATCTAGAAATAAAATCATTTGATCAGCTACTATTCTTTCCACTAACTTGGAAAATGTCGAGATGAGCGATATTGGTCTGTAATTACTTATTTCACCTTTGTCTCCTTTTTTATGTATAGGTATGACAGTGGATTTCTTCAGTCGGAGAATATACCAGACATAATATCAGAATTGACCAGATTTAATAAAGGCCCTATCATATACAGGGTGCACTGCTTCAATATAGTATTAGAGATACCATCTAACCCAGAAAAATTTTTACTCTTCAGCTCTTTATGGATTTAAGTAATTCTTCTTCTGTTATTTCCCTAAGGTATATAGAATTGCTAAGTAGCTTTACTTTGCATTGATATGTTTTATTCCTACCTTTATTTAATATTAACTGGTTAACACTTTCTGAAAAATAGTGTTTCTGTACCTGATATTTCACAGACTTTATCTATACTACTATTTTGTATCCATTTTTTAGGTTTTGCGCTTATTATTTTATTTCCAACAAAAAGTGCAGTGCCACCACCGTTATAGTTACGCCTACAGTAATATGCTACATTTTTTAACCTTCTAATTGACAGAATTTTAGTTTGTTTTCTTTTAATCTATGTTCAAAGATGGCTAGAACATCCGGTTTATTTTCATGCAGAAATACTGTAATATATTGTACATTTTGGTGTATAATGCTAATTTTTCTATTTCTGTGTTACGGTTATATTACTTTCTCTATGTTAGCTGCAAAAGTTTTTCTTACAAAAGCGGATTCTTTTCTCTGCTTATGCTAATCAAGAAAAACATTAGCAGGGATGCTTTTATTACATAGTTCCTTCTAAGTGGTAGAGAAAAAATAAATATGCTATGCTAGAGTGAAAGTCAAATTGTTTAACAGCTGATTACTATGTGATGCAATTGAATTCCCTTCTCTTTGAGTTGGTATAGTGATTCTCATCTCACTTAAGATGGAAAATGATCCTAAAATATATGATTAAAGGATGTTTGCCATCATCTTCAGCTAAAGATTAACTGTTGGCTGGAAGTTGTGCTCTGCAGTGCTCTATGGTGAATATATTTGATGTTCTCAGCAGCTGTTCTTAATTGTGTGGTAGTATATGCTAACTAAGTGTTAATATGCTTAATCTACTTCACTTGTTTCGGACTTCTGAGTATTTTATATCCTTTCTCTTTCCTTCAACATGATGGAAAAATGTTAATAATAGTGTCTCATTTTAGAAAAATTTTAAGCATTAGAAATAAATAACCAATAACAAAGAATAACTTGGAAAAGGTTAGCCATTCAAAAAAAGAAAACCCCTTAAATGGCCTAAACGGTTTGTTTCAATGAGATGTATATTTTTTGTAAATAAGCTTCTGCCTGTCTCTTATGATTTTCCATTTATGCACAAGCTAACAGACCGAAGAAGACTTGAGAGGTCATTCCCGAAAATTCATTATAATGCATTTCATATGTCGTGAAAATATCTTAAACATGTGGTGTTTTAATCACAAGGCTTAGAGCCATTCTTGAGAGAGAAAATTTCCAAAAATTTACCATATAATTGTCAGTTAGGGCAATGGGAGTATGATCTTGAAAATCTTTGCATTCCAAGCTTTGAATATGATAATCTTAAATATCAAGCTTTGCATTTGACAGCCATTACAGGCATACACACACATCCATCCTAACATGACAAATGGACACCAACACAAAGAGAAAAATGCTTTTGATTCAGAGGACCTTAAAACATATACATATTTCCAGTAAAATGTTGACATGAAATTTCTGTGTTATATAAAACACATTCCCTAAGAATTATATTTAGTATAAAAAGTAAACAATTAGGGCAATGAATGTCTCTTTATTTATTTTGAAAACTGATGTTTACAATACAGAAGGCAACTTCAATTGCAATCGGACATATAATGAAGAAAATTTTTACCTTCTCTGATAAACGTGAAATAAAAATTATGTTTTAGCCTATGTTTTTCCAGCACTATTTTGGTTTGTTGATAATACAATTACAGCTTACTTTTCTGACATTAAGGTCACATTCATTATGAAAATTAAGGATAACATAATCTTAAAATCTAATCTCTACATAATGTAACCGGACTATTCAGAACAATTCACATGCACATAGAAAAAAAAAAAAAAACCTTGAATTAAGCACAAAGTGGTTCCAAGCATTCAAGTTTAGGTCTGTTAACCACAAGCAAGCCAATCAGACAGGGATTCTCATTAAATGATAATTCTGGCAAATGGGATCATTCTGGTTGCCATGTGTTGACTTGCTAAGTTTGTGTCTAAGTAAGATTGGGTATCTGAGAAATGTATAAAATTGCAGCAGAACAAATTGTGATGATAGATGGTACTAGTTTGTGAGTGTAACATCTCATAAAGAGGTAAAGAAAAGGGAGTAGGTGGGAGCAGAATCTTGAGTGACCGAGAGGGAGAGGTATGGATGGAAGGATATGAGAGAGAGAAAGGAAGAGAGAGTGCAAGAGACATGGTATTTAAAGTTAGTATCTTCCAAGGATGGGATATCAAGATCTTGAGGAATTTTGCCTCACCACAAACTGCCATCAACATTGAAAAATGTTCTAAAATTTAGATTTTCTTAATTATGGCTCTAACAGTTTTGATTCAAATACTGTACATTTAACATACTTACATTGCAAATAAATGTGGAGAGAGGGGGAAGAGAGGGAGGGAGAATGAAAGTGTGAAAGAATGTGTGCTTTTGGCAGATGGATGAGGGACAGTCCGTAGTTTATAAGTGAAATATCTACCAAGGATGGGATATGAAGGTTTTGAGCAAAACCCCTACCACAAACTATCTTATACATAGACAAATTTTTGAAAATGTTGATTTTCTCAAAAATGGCTCTAACGATCATGAATAAAATGCTATATATTAAGGATATTTATATAGCACAGAAATTTATATTTTGAACTTCCTGGAAATAGGCTCTGAAGAGCTTATCATTCTGAAGTACTTTTGTATAACTGCTAAATCTCAAGAGATACACAAAAAATTACTGCAAAAAAAAAGATAAGTCTTATTAAAACACACAATTTTTTTTGAATATCTTTTTTTTTTTTTTTTTTCTTTTTTTTTTAACCCCTTTGAGAAATTTATTGGAATAGATTTCAGTTTTTTTAAAACATTTAAATTTTCACATACAGGAATTTGTCATTTCCTGACAGTGCAAAGAAACAGGATTCATCTACATGGAAACCAGCTTTTAAAGGATTACACTATCGCTCTAGAGTAGTTTTTACCCTAATTTCATTTTACATAGAAGAAAGCAAGTAATGGGACCATTTCCTCTAATGTTTATTGTGATAAGCATGAAATAGATAGCTGAATAGTTTAACAATAATGCCTTACTGAGATTCAGAGAAAGTCACATGTATAGAACACTTCAGATTTTTTTTTTTTTTTTTTGCAGCATGTTGTATCTTCTATCTTCCAACACCAAGAACTCTAGGGAAAGATTCCATACATAGACAAAATAATGTGTTATGTAGTGCTGGAACTCAGTATTTAATTACAAAGCTTTTTAGATCTCTAGGCTTTCAGCATACTCACCTTTTATTCCTCTTTGAGGGTTCACCTTCTAAAAGTACTTAATTATATAAAGGCATTCTTCTCTCAAAGTTTTGAAGTTCCAAAATGAAGAATGAAATTTCTCCAATGCTTTAGTAAGAATAGGTTTAATAAGACACCATTGTTTCTCAGGATCATGATTGCAATTAATACTCCAATCCTTTTTATACCTCACTTTTTTCTCAGCCTTTAATAGGTAGTTTTGCTAGGTTTCTGGATTTCTTGATCTCTTTCAGGCTTGTATAGCATTACTCTCATTGCAACAGTGTGGCACTAGTTCAGGTGTTGCTGTTTATTCTTCATACTCCATGGTATGGTAATTCTTGTATAGAAGTAAATAAACACAACTGTTTTATTACAAAGAAATGTACTCTGCAATGAGTATAACGTGATTGCTCTTAATAGCTTCAGCACCAATCCTATAAGAGTTTATATCCAGGAGAAAATAAACAAATTCATATGATGCTATGTTGTCACATGATTAAGACACCTATGCTTGTGGTGGTATGGACTATTGTAGTTACATGAAATAATCCTATGAAATAGTAGGTTTTGGAAAAAAGCTCACATTTGTGCTGCATTATTAAATACAAAGAAGTCAGATAAGAAAGAAATGGTTGCTGCTAAGGGATGGAATAAGCTCTGAGTTGTAGAAATCGATAATAATCCAAAAATTACTTTTGTGGACTTAGTGGGTTTGGGAATCCATCTTCTGAATGTTTAAACAATCTTTCATATAAAAGTATTTGTAAGTGCCATGTGTAAATATCCTGTAGAAATGGTGGTAAGAATGAAGTCCCTAGTGCTGTAATGCAAAATGGTCAAGGAATTTTGGATTTGCCTATGTTGTGCATTAAAAATATTACATGGTTCAGTAGAAATTATTTTCCATGACTTCCATTAAAGTTGCAAAACTCAATTTGCTTGAAAAAATTACGTTTCTGTTACATTTATTCACATGCCTGCTCTTCTTCGTTGAGCTTTATTTAAAAACATCTATCTTTTTTTCTTTAGTTCTCTTATATTTTATATCTGTTTGATGGATCTTTTCCATAAGATACCATGTTGACAGTATGTGGTGGACTCTAGCCTTCAAGGTTCTCGTCCCTATGCCATACTACTTTCACTATGCACTAAGCAAATGGTTGAGAGTGCCATCAAAATACTGCTTTTGCTATCTGTGCAATCGGAAATACGACTATTTTAGTTATACTCTTGTTTTAGATGGGAGATGGGATGTAATATTAAATATTCAATCTGGCATCAATTAAAAAGGAGTATTTTAGACAGTGGAGCACCATAATTTAATTTAATTGAGTCACCCTTTTTACACTTTTTGCTCCAACTTTGTTTGGGAATACAGGTTTCAATTTATTTAAATTCAATCTGGTATTTACCTTGACAACTGAGAGAAACTATGTAAACGACCCAGCCAGAATGGTTGGTCCATGGGAATTGAACCCAAGGCCTCCCAAATGTGGAACACAGATAATATCGCTTAAGCAATCCTCCAATTCAACAACCTTCTTAACCCATTACTACTCCAGTGATTCTCCTCCATCTGGTTCTATCCCATGCTTTGTTTTAAGAACCTCTTTCCCATCACTAAGTCATCTTATTGGTGGTGTTCCCACTTCTTGTGTTGTTATACCCCATCCTATACATACGTCTACCATCTCAATCTGTTGTCGTTAATTACTTTAATTATATGTAATTTAATATCATATCTCTTATGCCAGTTGTCCTTTGTCCTTCTCCAGTCCATAAATACTTCTTAATATTTTATTTTCAAATTTCATTAACCTTTCTATATTCTTTGTACTTTATGTCCAACTCTCTGATCCATATAAGAAGGTAGCTCTGACCAGTATTTGTTTAACTAGGATTTTGCTTTTATGTTCAGAAAGTTGGATTGGAGTTCCTTCTTTAATCCATCCCAGCATTTTTATCCCTGAACTTATTTCATCTGGAATATTTTCTCCTGTTATAATAAAGAAGAAAGGGTAATTAAACCGCGTAGCAACGTAACTTAATATGGATAGTGACTGAGGCAATTTATACATGCATATTTTCTGGCTGGTTGAAAAACTGCAAGTTTGAAAGTCATTAGGCCACTTGGTTACATAGCAACATGGGAGGATACACAAATACTGCTGTATTTTCTTTGTACTGTCAAGTGAGTGTAAGATAGCAATATAGAAACTTATTGTATTAATTAGAAATAATCTTAATCAATTCAATGTACATTTGTTTTCATATAAGATACTTAATTTGTGTAACACATTCAAATTTATAATTGTCACTTTACAGTCTTCCACTTCTCTGTTTCTTGTATGTGTGTGTTTGATTTTGCTCACTGAATTGTTAATCTCTTCTTCTTCTTCTTTTTTTTTTTTTCTTTTTTTTTTTTTTGTTAAATACCTCTCTTACAATTCTTTCAGACCTTTCAATTATATCTGTGTCATCTACATATGCTAATAGTTTTACAGGAAATATTACCTCTTTTGTCTGCACCTGATTCTCTATTTACCTTGAGTTAAACATTTGGGAGCATTAAATACTGTGTAAGGTTCAAGGAGCATTTCATATAACCATTTTAAAATTTATTAATTATCAATGAAATATTAATCTCTCAATGGTTTGATATAGGTTGTTAAAATGCTGTGTGCAATGTATGTTTCATATTTTGAGTATATAATAAAAAAAGTAGAAACAATCAGCAGAGAACCAGATTTTTGGACTTTCACAGATGCATTGTCTTAAGAGTAAATTTCAATCCATATAAATCAACTAACAGGATTGCCATATATCCAAAATTTCTTTTCTGAACATCTTTTATGGGCTTAGTGCACTTCAAAACACATACTTTATGTTTATGTTGGAAAAAAGGCTGGTTTAATCAATGTTTCTATTAAAATTCTAGGTCTGGCACTCCAGGTTATGTGAAGGCTATGCGAAGTCATCCTGTACCAACAAACTCCTGTTCGTTGCACTGGAAGAATCTCATGCTGTGTTTATAGGTCTATTCCAAGACTGATGTATCAGTTCCCTGAACAAAATGCAGGAAGTTATTCAACAATCGCTAGTCTTTGAACCTAACTCAGCATTGGAGCTTTAGGTAAACTGCACATTTAGATTTTAAAACTAAATAGAATGGACTTTAAAAAAAGTTCCTCTTAGTTGTAAAATGAATGAAAAATTGTGATGTGTTACATCACATTACATTCTCTGTTAGCTGCAAAATATTTTTCTTACAAAAGCTGATTCTTTTCTCTGCTTATGCTAAGCAAGATAAACATTAGCAGGGATTGATTGATGCTTGAAGGAATTTAGTGACAGTGACGGTCAAATTATATGCTTTATTAATTTGTTGAGTTGGTTTTTTAACACTACATCACTTACATTGTTATTATGAGGGACTAGTTTCGAAAGCCTATTCTTTCATTTTCAACCTCACGAGTTCAACAATGTAAGTGGCGTAGTGTTAAAAAACCAACTCAACAAATTAATAAAACAAATATCTGAAAATTTTGAATTACTCTAAAGTGGCTCTAACGATTTCGATTAATGTACTGTATGTTAAAGATATTGTTTGGCAGATATAAACTATTTTTTGACTTTTCTGGGAATAATCTCTGTAGAGCTATTCATTCTGAATGAATCTTACAGAATTTTATACAACTGGTAAACCGTAAGAGATAGACAAAAATTTACTACACAGAAAAGTAGATCTTTTTAAAACACACAACTTGTCATATATATCCGTTATATTATCACTTGTTATGATAAAGATGGGGAACCACACCAGGTAGGAACATAATTTAATATGGATAGAGACTGAGGCAATTTCTACATGTAAATTGCCTGGATAGTTCAATAACTGCAAAGTTGAAAGTACTCGGACCTCTTGGTTACACAGCAACTTGGGAGGAGTCACTAGTATTCATTATTTCTGGTTTTTCTTTGTATGGTCAAGTGATTGTAGTGATTGTTTTATAGAAACATATTGTATTAAGTGGAAAAAGATCCTATCGATTCACTGTACATTTGTCATGATATTAAGATGTTTAAATTGTGTAACACACTCAAATTTATGTTTGTGCTATACAATCTTTCTTTTCTCTTCTTTGTATGTGTTTGGTTTTGCTTTCATTAACTGTTAATCCGATAACTTTTTTTTTTTTTTTATTCTATTTTTTTATTTTTTTTTTTATTTGCAGTTAATAGTAGTTTTTATAGCTTATTAAGCACTTCTCTTACAACATCTTCAGGCCTTTTAATTTTAACCATATGCCAGCTGTATTATGGATTTCTGTTATACATTACTGCTTTTCTCTGTTTAACTTAAATTACATATTTAGGAGCACTAAATACAGTCTAGTGTTCATGGAGCATTTCATATAAACATGTTAAAATTGATTAATAGTGAATAAACAATTAACCTTGCAATAGTTTGACATTGGTTTCAAAATGCTATGTGCAGTATATGCTTTATGTTTTGAGTTTAAGCAAAAAAGTTTAAACAATCAGAAGAAAATTACATTTTTGTTTTTCAAAAGTGCACTGTCTTAAGTGTAAGTATCAAACCATTTAAATCAACTAGTGGATATGACGATATACCTGATGCTCTTGTAAAGGAATGTGGAACTTATTTACTCAAACCATTATCAGATATCTGCAATATATCCCTTACTACCGGCTGCTTTCCGGATGTTTTCAAAATTGCTAAAATTGTGCCCATTTATAAGAAAGGTAATAAAACCTGTGTTGAAAATTATAGACCCATTTCTTTACTGTGTGTGTTTGCTAAAATACTCGAAAAAATAATGTACAATAGATTAGTACCCTTTTTATTAAAGTACAATATAATATCTGAATCACAGTTTAGGTTTCAAAAGGGTAAGTCAATAAATATGGTTATTTTCTCCTTTTTAGAAGAAATGAAGAATGAACAAAAGACAAGAATGAACATGCCTTAGGGTTGTTTGTCTATCTATCTAAGGCATTCGACACAGTAAACCACAACATTTTATTAAATAAGCTTGAAAATTATGGCATCAGAGGAGTTGCTAACGACTGGTTTAGATCATACCTTACAAATAGAGCCCATTTAGTCGAAATTGATGGTATGCGGTCAAATTTACAAATAGGTGAGTGTGGCGTACCACAAGGCTCCATATTAGGGCCAGTTCTCTTCCTTATTTATATAAATGACTTACCATTACACATGACTCCCGTTAATACTGTTCTTTTTGCAGATGATGCAAACTTTGTGTTCAAAAGTCATTGCCAAAATTTGCTACAACGGACTATACATGACTCAATGTCAAAATTGTGTAACTGGTTAAATTATAATAAATTATTGTTAAATGTTAATAAATCAAGCTACTTAAATTTTGAAAATTATCCAAACCTCACAAATCAATTCCAAATACTTGTAGAAAATAGCCCAATAAGTCACCAACATTCTACTAAATTCCTTGGTATTACAATTGACAACACATTAACATGGAAAGATCACATTCTCATTCTTAGTAATAAATTGAATTTTTTAACTTACGCAATAAGAGTTTTAAGCAAAGTTTGTAGTAAAGAGGTAATGAGAGTGGTATACTTTGGATATATACATTCAATAATTTCATTTGGAATACTCTTTTGGGGGAACTCTACCCAATCAAATATAGTATTTAAAATACAAAAGAAAATATTAAGAATAATGAATCAGGAATCACCCCATGCTCCAAGTAAACCTATCTTTAAAAAGCTTAACCTACTCCCTCTACAATGTATATATATCCTAGAAACAGTCTCCCTCATTCATAATAATATGCAATGTTTTAAGAGAAACAAGGATTATCATGCCCATAATACCCGAACAGCTGAAGCAATACATCTACAGTGTCATCGACTTAATAAAACTCTCAATAGTGTATCCCACAAAGGAATAATTTTATATAATAAGATACCCAAATCTTTAAAAGCCAGGAAAATTCTTTAAATCTAAAATGTATAAATGGTTATTAAAACACAAATTTTATAGCATAAATGAATTTATTAACTTAGATATTTAACTACTTAATTGTATTCTGTCACACCTGTATATTGTATATTTATACTTCATGTAATAATTAGTTTGTAAGTCTTGACGAAGCCATATGTACAAATTGTATATCCTCGGTGAATAAAAAATTGAATTGAATTGAATTGTCAGTTCCCTGAACCAACTGCAAGAAGATATCCAACAATTGATGGTCTTTGAACCTAACTGAAAATTGGAGCCTTAGGTAAACTGCACATTTAGTTTTAAAAGTAAATACAATGGACTGGAAACATGTTCTACTTAGTTATAAAATGAATAAAAGTTCTGAGGTGTATATACTTTATCTGTCTTAGTTACAACAGGTATTCCTTGCAAAAGCTGCTTATTCTTCTCCATATTTGTGCTAATTGAGATAAACATTAGCAGCAGTGGTTAGGTAGAGTCACACAGAAAAATTCAATGCCATAGCCGGGATTTCAAACATGGATCTCCCGATCTCTAGCCGGTTGCTCTGCCACTGAACTACCATGGCAACATGCCGGCATAGCATCGAATTTATCAACTGACTGGCATGTTTTCCGGTAATTTTTTTTTTCAGTCTGACTCTACCTATCCAACTCCTGTTCTAAACACGTGTGTGAAAAAACAATTAGAACATTAGCAGTAGTGGTTTTGTTGCACAGTTCCTTTAAGTGATAGGGAAAAAATAAATATACTATGCGAGAATCATAGTTAAACCTTTTAAAAGGTGATTTCTGTGTGTTGTAATTAAAGTTCCCTTTTCTTTGAGTTGGAATTGTTACACTTACTCCATTTAAAATGGAAATTGCTTTACTTATTTCAGACTTTTGGATTATTTTAAATCCCTTCTCTTCGCTTCGCCATGATGAAAAAATGTGAAATCCCAATTAAGAAAGGTGTTAAGCATAAGAAATTTATAATCAATAGCACGGATTATCTCTGAAATGTTCAAATGTACAAAAAAAAAAAAAATGTAAATGGCCTAAATTGTGTGTTCATGAGATCTATACTTTTGTGTAATAAACTTTTGCCTATCTTTTATGGTTTATACTTTAACCACAAGTTATCCAGAACTAAGGAGAATTTCAGAGCTTATTCCCAAAAATTCAATATAATGTGTTTCATGAGTCATTTAAATACCTTAAACATGTAGTGTTTTAATCACAATTATTATAGACATTTTTGAGGGTCAAAATTGTCGAAAAATGTACCACATAAAGGGCAGTTTGAATTTCTCAACTGACTCGCTTGTTTCCTGGTAAACTACAAGGTGTTCTCAACTACTGTCCTACACACGGCTTGTGTGAAACTACAATTAATTCAATACAAATTGACCATAATCCAAGCATACAAGTTTATGTCTGTTAAACATAACTGGCCAATCAGAGAAGGATTCTCATTACCTGATCACTCTGCCATACCAGATATATCTGTTGACATGTGTTGACTTGCCGAGTTCATTTTTAAGTAAAATTACAATGCAGGCATCTCCGATAAGTATAAAAATTGCAGCAGAACAAATTGTGATGGTAGATGGTACTTTTTTGCACATTTAGCTTCTCATAATGACGGAGGGGAGGGAGAGAGAATAAATATGGTACATAAGTTTAGTATCTTCCATGGATGAGTGAAAGTCCAGTAAACTGTCCTTTTCATGGAAATATATCTGAAAATGTTGAATTTTTCTAAAGTGGCTGTTACGATTTTGATTAAATTACTGTATGTTAAAGATATTGTTTGGCAAATATAAACTATATTTTGAATTTTCTGGGAATAATCTCTGTAGAGCTATCTCTGAATGAATCTTACTGAATTTTATACAACTGGTAAACCGTAAGAGATAGACAAAAATTTACCACACAGAAATGTAGATCTTTTTAAAACACACAACTTTTCATATACATCATATATATCCATTATATTATCACTTGTTATGATAAAGATGGGGGAACTACACCAGGTAGGAACATAATTTAATATAGGTAGAGACTGAGGCAATTTCTACCTGTAAATTGCCTGGATAGTTCAATAACTGCAAAATTGAAAGTACTCGGACCTCTTGGTTACACAGCAACTTGGGAGGAGTCACTAGTATCCAGTATTGCTGGTTTTTCTTTGTATGGCCAAGTGATTGTAATGATTGTTTTATATAAACTACAGTATTAAGTGGAAAAACGTCCTATCGATTCACTATACATTCGTCATGATACTAAGATGTTTAAATTGTGTAACACAGTCAAATTTTTGTGCTTTACAATCTTTCTTTTCTCTTCTTTGTATGTGTTTGGTTTTGCTTTCATTAACTTTTTTTTTTTTTTTTTTTTTTTTTTTTTTTTTTTTTTTTTTTTTTTTTTTTTTTTGCAGTTAATATTGGTTTTTTTTATAGCTTATTAAGCACTTCTCTTACAACATCTTCAGGCCTTTTAATTTTAACCATCTGCCAGCAGTATTATGGATTTCTGTTATACATTACTGCTTTTCTCTGTGTCTGATTCTCTGTTTAACTTAAATTACATATTTAGGGGCACTAAATACAGTCTAGGGTTCATGGAGCATTTCATATAAGCATGTTAAAATTGATTAATAGTGAATAAACTATTAACCTTGCAATAGTTTGACATTGGTTTCAAAATGCCATGTGCAGTATATGTTTTATGTTTTGATTATAAGCAAAAAAGTTTAAACAATCTAAGAAAATTAGATTTTTCTTTTTTAAATGAACACTGTCTTAAGTGTAAGTATCAAACCATTTAAATCAACTACCAGGTTTGATAAATTTCCTAAATGTCATTACTGAATTTTGCTGTTCACAAGTGAATAACTTTTTTGGACTTAATGAACTTCAAAACATCTGCTTTGTGTGTAATCTGGAAAAGAGTTTAATGATGCAGTACATTCTTTTACCTTAAGTTTTTTTCTAAATAGTTGCTAGTCAAAGTAAAAAGATGAAAGTAATAAATGTGTCTATTATGAATCTAGGACTGGCACTCCAATTTAAATGAAGGCTACCTTTTCTTTTTTTCTAAATAGTGGCTAGTCAACTTAAAAAACAGTAATACATGTGTTTATTATTATGATTCTAGGTCTGCCACTCCAAGTTAAATGAAGTCTATGACAATTCATTTTCTGGCAAAGGCTGTATTTATAGTTCTACCTCATGATTGATGTTCCCTGAACCAACTGCAAGAAGATATCCAACGATTGATGGTCTTTAAACCTAACTGAACATTGGAGCCTTAGGTAAGCTGCACATTTAGTTTTAAAAGTAAATACAATGGACTGGAAACATGTTCTACTTAGTTATAAAATGAATAAAAGTTCTGAGGTGTATATACTTTATCTGTCTTAGTTACAACAGGTATTCCTTGCAAAAGCTGCTTATTCTTCTCCATATTTGTGCTAATTGAGATAAACATTAGCAGCAGTGGTTAGGTAGAGTCACACAGAAAAATTCAATGCCATAGCCGGGATTTCAAACATGGATCTCCCGATCTCTAGCCGGTTGCTCTGCCACTGAACTACCATGGCAACATGCCGGCATAGCATCGAATTTATCAACTGACTGGCATGTTTTCCGGTAATTTTTTTTTTCAGTCTGACTCTACCTATCCAACTCCTGTTCTAAACACAACTTGTGTGAAAAAACAATTAGACCATTAGCAGTAGTGGTAGTGTTGCACAGTCCCTTTAAGTGATACGGAAATAATAAATACACTATGCGAGAATCATAGTGAAACCTTTTAAAAGCTGATTTCTGTGTGTTGTAATTGAAGTATCCTTTCCTTTGAGTTGGAATAGTTACACTTACTCCATTTAAAATGGAAATTGCTTTACTTATTTCAGACTTCTGAATTATTTTATATCCCTTCTCTTCGCTTCGCCATGATGAAAAAATGTGAAATCCATTTTAAGAAATGTGTTAAGCATTAGAAATATATATAATCGATAACACGGCTTATCTCTGAAATGTTAAAATATACAAAAAAAAAAAAATAGAAAAAAAATGTAAATGGCCTAAATTGTGTGTTCATGAGATCCATACTTTTGTGTAATAAGCTTTTGCCTATCTTTTATGGTTTATACTTTAATCACAAGTTATCCAGAACTAAGGAGAATTTCAGAGGTTATTCCTAAAAACTCAATATAATGTGTTTCGTGAGTCACTTAAATACCTTAAACATGTGGTATTTTAATCACAATTATTATAGACATTTTGAATTTCTCAACTGACTCGCATGTTTCCTGGTAAACTACAAGGTGTTCTCAACTACTGTCCTACACACGGCTTGTGTGAAACTACAATTAATTCAATACAAATTGACCATAATCCAAGCATACAAGTTAATGTCTGTTAAACATAACTGGCCAATCAGAGAAGGATTCTCATTACCTGATCACTCTGCCATATATATCTGTTGACATGTGTTGACTTGCTGAGTACATTTTTAAGTAAAATTATAATGCAGGCATCTGGGATAAGTATAAATATTGCAGCAGAACAAATTGTGATGGCAGATGGTAGTTTTTGGCCCGTTTAGCTTCTCATAATGACGAAGGGGAGGGAGAGAGAACAAATGTGGTACATAAGTTTAGCATCTTCCATGGATGCGTGAAGGTTTTGAGGAAAATGGCCTCACAGTAAACTATCCTTTACATAAAATAAGAACTGAAGCTTTCCTGGCGACGTATTAATTCAAAATCTTCTCGGGCTTCTAGCCAGGTAAAAACTTGGCTTGACATCAACGTTTCGAAGAAGTGCATCAAACCATCAGTTCACCCTGAAGAAGAGCAAGATGCACTTCTTCGAAAGGTTGGTGTCAAGCCAAGTTTTTACCTGGCTAGAAGCCCGAGAAGATTTTGAATTATCCTTTACATGTAAATATATCTGAAAATGTTGAATTTCTCTAAAGTGGCTGTAACGATTTTGATTAAATTACTGTATGTTATAGATATTGTTTGGCAAATATAAACTATATTTTGAATTTTCTGGGAATAATCTCTGTAGAGCTATTCATTCTGAATGAATCTTACTGAATTTTATACAACTGGTAAACCGTAAGAGATAGACAAAAATTTACTACACAGAAAAGTAGATCTTTTTAAAACACACAACTTTTCATATACATCATATATATCCATTATATTACCACTTGTTATGATAAAGATGGGGGAACTATACCAGGTAGGAACATAATTTAATATAGATAGAGACTGAGGCAATTTCTACCTGTAAATTGCCTGGATAGTTCAATAACTGCAAAGTTGAAAGTACTCAGACCTCTTGGTTACACAGCAACTTGGGAGGAGTCACTAGTATTCATTATTTCTGGTTTTGCTTTGTATGGTCAAGTGATTGTAGTGATTGTTTTATAGAAACTACTGCATTAAGTGCAAAAAGATCCTTATCAATTCACTGTACATTTGTCATGATACTAAGATGTTTAAATTGTGTAACACACTCAAATTTATGTTTGTGCTTTACAATCTTTCTCTTCTCTTCTTTGTATGTGTTTGATTTTGCTTTCATTAGCTGTTAATCCTATAATTTTTTTTTTTGCAGTTACTTTTAGTTTTTTATAGCTTGTTGAGTACTTCTCTTACAACATCTTCAGGCCTTTTAATTATAACCATCTGCCAGCAGTATTATGGATTTCTGTAATACTGTACTGCTTTTCTCTGTGTCTGACTCTCTGTTTAACTTAAATTACATATTTAGGAGCACTAAATACAGTATAGGGTTCATGGAGCATTTCATATAAGCATGTTAAAACTGACTAATACTGAATAATCAATTAACCTTGCAATAGTTTGACATTGGTTTCAAAATGCTATGTGCAGTATATGCTTTATGTTTTGAGTTTAAGCAAAAAAGTTTAAACAATCAGAAGAAAATTAGATTTTTGTTTTTCAAAAGTGCACTGTCTTAAGTGTAAGTATCAATCCATTTAAATCAACTATCAGGTTTAATACATTTCCAAAATTTCATTTCTCAATTTTGGTGTCCACAAGTGAATAGTTTTTTTGGACTTGATGAACTTCAAAACATGTGCTTTTTGTGTAATCTGGAAAAGAGTTTTATGATGCAGAACATTCTTTTACCTTTTGTTTTTTATTAAATAGTGGCTAGTCAAAGTAAAAAGTTGACAGTAATAAATGTCTCTGTTATGATTCTAGGACTGGCAATCCAATTTAAATGAAGGCTACCTTTTCTTTTTTTCTAAATGGTGGCTAGTCAACGTAAAAAGCTGACAGTAATAAATGTGTTTATTATGATTCTAGGTCTGCCACTCCAAGTTAAATGAAGGCTATGACAATTCATTTCTGGCAAAGGCTGTATTTATAGTTCTACTTCATGATTGATGTGTGTCAGTTCCCTGAACCAACTGCAAGAAGATATCCAACGATTGATGGTCTTTGAACCTAACTGAACATTGGAGCCTTAGGTAAACTGCACATTTAGTTTTAAAAATAGACACAATGGACTGGAAAGGTGTTCCACTTAGTTATAAAATGAATAAAAATTCTGAGGTATTAATACTTTATCTTTCTTAAATACAACAGGTTTTCCTTGCAAAAGCTTATTCTTCTCTATACTTGTGCAAATTGAAATAAACATAAGCAGCAGGATTAGCTAGTGTCAGACTGAAAAATTCAATGCCGTAGACGGGATTTCAACGAGGATCTCCGGATCTCTAGCCGGTTGCTCTGCCACTGAGCTACCATGCCAACATGCCAGCGCAGTATTGAATTTCTCAACTAACTTGCTTGTTTCCCAGTATACCACAATGATATCTCAAATTGTTTTGAGAATACAATCCAGTGGCAACTTACAATGTTGTAAGTACTTCAAGTCTCAGAATTCATACTATAACCAACTGTTATGGTCAATTGGTATTGGTCTATTTGTTTTTCACACAAGCCGTGTGTGGGACTTGAGTTGGATAGGTAGAGTCCCACTAAAAATTCAATGCCATAGCAGGTGTTTGAACCATGGATCTCCCAATCTCTAACCGGTTGCTCTGCCACTGAACTACCATGGCAAAATGCTGGCATAGCATTGAATTTCTCAACTGAATCACATATTTCCCAGTAATTTTTTTTTTTTTTTTTTTTTTTTTTTTCCAGTCTGACTCTACCTATCCAAGTCTTGTTCTAAACACAACTTGTGTGAAAAAACAATTAGACCATTAACAGTAGTGGTTTTGTTTCCCAGTTCCTTTAAGTGATGGAAAAAATAAATACACTATGCTAGAATGATAGCCAGGTCTTTTAAAGGCTAATTTCTGTGTGTTGTAATTGAAGTTCCCTTTTCTTTGAGTTGGAGTAGTTATACTCACTTCATTTAAAATGGAAATTGCTTCACCATGATGGAAAAAAGTTGAAATTCCATTTAATAAAAGTGTTAAGCATTAGAAATGTATAATCCATAACAAGGAATATCTTTGATATGTTAAAATATACAAACAAAAAAAATGTAAGTGGCCTAAATTGTGTGTTCAATGAGATCCATACTTTTGTGTAACAAGCTTTTGCCTATCTTTTATGGTTTATACTTTAATCACAAGTTATCCAGAACTACAGTGAATTTCAAAGGTTATTCCCGAAAATTCAATATAATTTGTTTCATGAGTCATTTAAATACCTTAAACATCTAGTATTTTAATCGCAATCATTATAGACATTTTCGAAAGTAAAAGTTGTCAAAAAATGTACCATATAAAGGGCACTTTAGGATATGGAGATATTTTCTTAAAAATCTTTGTGTTGCATGCTTTGAATATGATAAAATTAAAGATCTGGTTTGGTATTTAACATCCATTACATGCTCCAATGCATGCACACACCCACTCACACAGACACACAGAAAAATAATTGGAACCAGCAGACCTCTAAACGTATATTTCAAATCAAATCTTAACATCACATTTTTGTTAGGCATACAATACTTTCCCTACCAACTATAATTTGTGAAGAAATTAACAATTAGGGCAATAATAATTAATGTATTTTTTATTTTTGTTAACACAAGCTTACTACAGTGCATGCAGCAACTACAATTGTAATCAGCATATAATGAAGAAAATTTACCTTTATTAGTAAACTAAGAGAAAAATAATGTTTTAGCCTATATTCTTCCAGCGGTGTCTTGTTGATAACATACTTCAATTTACTTTTCGACAGTTAGGTCCCATTCACATCGAAAATTAAGGATAAAATAAACTTAATATGTAGAAAATACCTATTGCAACAGAACTGTTCACAACAAATCACATAATTATAAAAAGAAACATTGAATGACACATAAACTTAGAAGATTGCAGGTTCCAAGCATATAAGTGTGGTGTCAGACTGAAAAATTCAATGCCATAGCCAAGATTTGATCCACAGATCTCCCCATCTCTAGCCGGTTGCTCTGCCACTGAGCTACCATGGCAACATGCCATCTTAGCATTGATTTTCTCAACTGACACTCATGTTTCCTGGTAAACTACAAGGTGTTCTCAACTCCTGTCCTACACACAGCTTGTGTGAAAAAACAATTAATCCAATACAAATTGACCATAATCCAGGCATACAAGTTTATGTCTGTTGAACATAACTGGCCAATCAGAGAAGGATTCTCATTACCTGATCACTCTGCCATACCAGATATATCTATTGACATTTGTTGACTTGCTTAGTTCATTTTTAAGTAAAATTATAATGCAGGCATCTGGGATAAGTATAAAAATTGCAGCAGAACAAATTGTGATGGCAGATGGTACTTTTTTGCATGTTTAGCTTCTCATAATGACAGAGGGGAGGGAGAGGAAACAAATGTGGTACATAAGTTTAGTATCTTCCATGGATGCGTGAAGGTTTTGAGGAAAATGGCCTCACCAGTAAACTATCCTTTACATGGAAATATATCTGAAAATGTTGAACTTCTCTAAAGTGACTCTTACGATTTCGATTAAATTACTGTATATTAATGATATTTTGTATGGCAAATATAAACTATATTTTGAATTTTCTGGGAATAGTCTGAATGAATATTGCCGAATTTTATACAACTGGTAAACCGTAAGAGATAGACAAATATTTACTACACAGAAAAGTTGATCCTTTTAAAACACACAACTTGTTCACATACATCATATATATCTGTTATATTATCACTTGTTATGATAAAGATGAACTACACCAGATAGGAACATAATTTAATATGGATAGAGACTGAGGCAATTTCTACATGTAAACTGCCTTGATAGTTCAATAACTGCAAAGTTGAAAGTACTCGGACCTATTGGTTACACAGCAACTTGGGAGGAGTCACTAGTATTTAGTATTGCTGGTTTTTCTTTGTATGGTCAAGTGATTGTAGTGATTATTTTATAGAAACCTACTGCATTAATTGGAAAAAGATCCTATCGATTCACTATACATTCGTCATGATACTAAGATGTTTAAATTGTGTAACACACTCAAATTTATGTTTGTGCTTTATAATCTTTCTTTTCTCTTCTTTGTATGTGTTTGGTTTTCCTTTCATTAGCTGTTAACCCCATAGTTTTTTTTTTTTTTTTTTTTTTTTTTTTTTTTTTTTTTTTTTTTTTTTTTTTTTTTTTTTTTGTAGCCATTTAAGTACTTCTCTTAAAACATCTTCAGGTCTTTCAATTATAACCATCTGCCAGCAGTATTATGGATTTCTGTAATACTGTACTGCTTTTCTCTGTGTCTGACTCTCTGTTTAACTTAAATTACATATTTAGGAGCACTAAATACAGTCTACTGTTCATGGAGCATTTCATATAAGCATGTTAAAATTGATTAATAATGAATAATCAATTAACCACGTAATAGTTTGACATTGGTTTCAAAATGCTATGTGCAGTATATGTTTTATGTTTTGAGTATAAGCAAAAAAGCTTAAACAAACAGAACAAAATTAGATTTTTGTTTTTTCAAAAGTGCACTGTCCTAAGTGTAAGTATCAATCCATTTAAATCAAGTACCAGGTTTGATAAATTTCCAAAATTTCATTTCTGAATTTTGCTGTTCACAAGTGAATAGCTTTTTTGGACTTGATGAACTTCAAAACATGTGCTTTCTGTGTAATCTGGAAGAGAGTTTTATGATGCAGAACATTCTTTTACCTTTTGTTTTTTTCTAAATAGTGGCTAGTCAAAGTAAAAAGCTGACATTAATAACTGTGTCTATTATGATTCTAGGACTGGCAATCCAATTTAAATGACGTCTACCTTTTCTTTTTTCTAAATAGTGGCTAGTCAACATAAAAAGCTGACAGTAATAAATGTGTTTATTATGATTCTAGGTCTGCCACTCCAAGTTAAATGAAGGCTATGACAATTCATTTCTGGCAAAGGCTGTATTTATAGTTCTACTTCATGATTGATGTGTGTCAGTTCCCTGAACCAACTGCAAGAAGATATCCAACGATTGATGGTCTTTGAACCTAACTGAACATTGGAGCCTTAGGTAAACTGCATATTAGTTTTAAAAGTAAATACAATGGACTGGAAAGATGTTCCACTTAGTTATAAAATGAATAAAAATTCTCTGGTGTTAATACTTTATCTGTCTTATTTACAACAGGTTTTCCTTGAAAAAGCTTATTCTTCTCTATACTTGTGCAAATTGAAATAAACATTAGCAGCAGTGATTAGGTAGAGTCAGACTGAAGAATTCAATGCCATAGCTGGGATTTCAACCACGGATCTCCCTATCTCTAGCCGGTTGCTCCGCCACTGAGCTACCATGCATTGAGTTTCTCAACTGACTTGCTTGTTTCCCAGTAAACCACAAGGTGATCTCAAATTGTTTTGAGATCACAACCCAATGGCAACTTACAATGTTGTAAGTGCTTTAAGTCCCAGGATTCATATTATAGCCAACTGTTATGGTCAATTGGTATTGGTCTATTTGTTTTTTCACACAAGCCGTATGTAGGACTGAAAAATTTAATGCCATAGCCGGGATTTGAACCACGGATCTACTAATCTCTAGCCAGTTGCTCTGCCACTGAGTTACCATGGCAATATGCTGGCATAGCATTGAATTTCTCAACTGACTGGCATGTATCCCCGGTAATTTTTTTTCAGTCTGACTCTACCTATCCAACTCCTCTTAAAAGATAAATAAAACTCTTTTTAAGATTTAATATAATGATTAGTTATATGATCCATTGATAATGATTAAAAGATTAAATTACCTTAGGGATAACAGCACGACTTGTGTGGAAAAACAATTAGACCATTAGCAGTAGTGTTTTGTTGCACAGTTCCTTTAAGTGATAGGGAAAAAATAAATATATTATGCTAGAATGATAGCCAAACCTTTTAAAAGCTGATTTCTGTGTTGTAATTGACGTTTCCTTTCCTTGAGTTGGAATAGTTACACTCACTTCATTTAAAATGGAAATTACTTTACTTATTTCAGACTTCTGAATATTTTTATATCCCTTCTCTTTGCTTCACCATGATGAAAAATGTGAAATTCCAATTAAGAAAAGTGTTAAGCATTAGAAATTTATAATCAATAACAAGGAATATCTCTGAAATGTTAAAATGTACAACAAAATTAAAAAAATGTGTGTTCAATGAGATCCATACTTTTGTGTTATAAGCTTTTGCCTATCTTTTATGGTTTATACTTCAATCACAAGTTATCCAGAACTAAGGAGAATTTCAGAGGTTATTCCCGAAAATTGAATATAATGTGTTTCATGAGTCATTTAAATACTTTAAACTTGTAGTATTTTAATCACAATCATTAAGACGTTTTTGATAGTCAAAATTGTTGAAAAATGTACCATATAAAGGGCAGTTTGGGTTATGGGGATATTTTCTTAAACATTTTTGTGTTGCATGCTTTGAATATGATAAAATTAAAGATCTGGTTTGGTATTTAACATCCATTACATGCTCCAATGCATGCACACACCCACCCACACAGGCACACAGAAAAATAATTGGATCCATAGGACCTCAAAATGTATATTTCAAATGAAATCTTAACATCACATTTTTGTTAGGCATACAATACTTTCATTACCAACTATAATTTGTGGAGAAAGTAAACAGTTAGGGCAATAATAATTAATGTAATTTTTTTATTTTTATTTCATAACACAAGCTTACTACAGTACATGAAGCAACTACTATTGTAATCAGCATATAATGAAAAAACTTTACCTACATTGGTAAACTAAGAGAAAAATAATGTTTTAGCCTATATTCTTCCAGCAGTGTTCTGTTGATAAAATACTTCAATTTTCTTTTTGACAGTTAGTTCCCATTCACAATGAAAATTAAGGATAATATAAACTTAATATATAGACAATACCTAATGCAACCGAACTGTTCATAATAAATCATATAAACATGAAAAGAAACATTGAATGAAGCATAAACTTAGAAGATTGAAGGTTCCAAGCATATAAGTGTTGTGTCAGACTGAAAAATTCAATGCCATAGCCAGGATTTGATCCACGGATCTCCCGATCTCTAGCCGGTTACTCTGCCACTGAGTTACCATTGCAACATGCCATCTTAGCATTGAATTTCTCAACTGACTTGCTTGTTTCCTAGTAAACTATAAGATCCTGATATATGGTGGACTTTGTGACAGTGGTGTGTTTTAACAATTGAAAAGTAGTTGAGTCGATTTTGTAACACTACATCACTTACTTTTTATTTCGGAAAACATGTTTCACAAGCCATGTGCTTCCATTGTCAATTCCTTTGGTCAACTGCTGGCATTGCTTGCTGTGGTGGTTGTCTCCGTCCCTGGTGGTGGTTTGATGAACCTCTGAATGAGTAGATTGCCTGGTGGGATTTCAAAATTGAAAATGCAGTTCTTGTTTTTCCAAATATATATGTTTTCCCGAACTTTTAATTCTGTCTTCCTTATGATGTTTTTGAGGATTTTTGGGCTTCTATATATGGTGTGTTTCGCTTTCCAAAAATGCCAAGTTACTGCAGATTTGTCTTCTTGCTTGAGTTTAATATTTCTGTGGTGTTCTTTTGCCCTTGTTTTTATATTATTTTTCAAAAAGAAATATAAAAACAAGGGCAAAAGAACACCACAGAAATATTAAAACTCAAGCAAGAAGACAAATCTGCAGTAGCTTGGCATTTTTGGAAAGAGAAACACACCATATATAGAAGCCCAAAAATCCTCAAAAACATCACAAGTAAGACAGAATTAAAAGTTTGGGAAAACATATATTTGGAAAAACAAGAACCGCGTTTTCAATTTTGAAATCCCGTTAGGTGATCTATGCATTCAGAGGTTCATCAAACCACCACCAGTGACAGAGACAACCACCACAGCAAGCAATGCCGGCAGGCAACCAAAGGAATTGACAAAGGTAGCACATGGCTTCTGAAACATGTTTTCCGAAACAAAAAGTAAGTGATATAGTGTTACAAAATCAACTCAACTAACTTTCAAACTACAAGGTGTTTTCAACTCCTGTCCTAAACATGGTTTGTGTGAAAAAACAATTAATCCAATACAAATTGACCATAATCCAAGCATACAAGTTTATGTCTGTTAAACATAACTGGCCAATCAGAGAAGGATTCTCATTATGTGATCACTCTGCCATACCAGATATATCTGTTGACATGAGTTGACTTACTGAGTTATTTTTAAGTAAAATTATAATGCAGGCATCTGGGATATGTATAAAAATTGCAGCAGAACAAATTGTGATGGCAGATGGTACTTTTTTGCAAGTTTAACTTCTCACAATAATGTAGGGGAGGGAGAGAGAACAAATATGGTACAGAAATTTAGTATCTTCCATGGATGCATGAAGATTATGAGGAAAATTGCCTTACCAGTAAACAAACTATCATTTACATGGAAAAATTTCTGAAAATGTTGCATTTCTCTAAAGTGGCTCTAACAATTTCGATTAAATTACTGTATGTTAATGATATTTGTATGGTAAATAGAAATTATATTTTGAATTTTCTGGGAATAGTCTCTCAAGAGCTATTCATTCTAAATGAATCTTGCTGAATTTTATACAACTGGTAAACCATAAGAGATAGACAAAAATTTACTACACAAAAAAGTAGATCCTCTTAAAACACACAACTTGTGATATACATCATATATATCCGTTATATTATCACTTGTTAAGATAAAGATGTGGAACTACACCTGGTAGGAACATAATTTAATATGGATAGAGACTGAGGCAATTTCTACATGTAAATTGCCTGGATAGTTCAATAACTGCAAACTTGAAAGTACTCGGGCCTCTTGGTTACACAGCAACTTGGGAGGAGTCACTAGTATTCAGTATTACTGTTTTTTTTTTATTTGTATGGTCAAGTGATTGTATTATAGAAACCTATTGTATTAAATGGAAAAAGATCCTATCGATTCACTGTACATTTGTCATGGTACTAAGATGTTTAAATTGTGTAACACACTGAAATTTATGTTTGTTCTTTGCAATCTTTCCTTTCTCTGTATATTCTGTGTATGTGTTTGGTTTTGCTTTCATCTGTTAATCCCATATTTATTTATTTATTTATTTATTTATTATTATTATTATTATTATTATTATTATTATTATTATTATTATTATTTTTTTTTTTTTTTATTTTTTTCTTTTTTTTTTTTATCTTCTTAAGTACTTCTCTTACAAAACTTTCAGGCCTTTTAATTATATCCATCTGAAAATGCCACCAGTATTATGGATTTATGTAATACATTACTGCTTTCCTCTGTGTGTGTTTCTTTGTTTTACTTAAATTATATATTTAGGAGCACTAAATACAGTGTAAGGTTCATGGAGCATTTCATATAACTATGTTAAAATTTATTAATAATGGATAAACAATTAACCTCTCAATGGTTTGACATTGGTCCCAAATGATATGTGCAGTATATGGTTTATGATTTAAGTATAAAGCAAAAATTTGAAACAATCAGAAGAATATTAGATGTTTGTTTTTCAAAAGTGCACTGTCTTAAGTGTAAGTATCAATCCATTTAATCCAACTACCAGGTTTGATAAATTTACAAAATTGCATTTCTGAATTTTGCTGTTCACAAGTGAGTAGCTTTTTTGGACTTGATGAACTTCAAAACATGTGTTTTCTGTGTAATCTGGAAAAGAGTTTTATGATGCAGTACATTCTTTTACCTTTTGTTTTTTTCTAAATTGTGGCTAGTCAAAGTAAAAAGCTGACAGTAATAAATGTGTCTATTATGATTCTAGGACTGCCATTCCAAGTTATATGAAGGCTATGACAACTCATTTTCTGGCAACAGCTGTATTTTTAGTTCTACTTCATGATTGGTGCATGTCAGTTCCATGAACCAACTGCAAGAAGATATTCAACAATTGATGGTCTTTGAACCTAACTGAGCATTGGAGCCTTAGGTAAACTGCACATTTAGTTTTAAAAGTAAATAGAAAAGACTGGAAAGATGTTCCACTTTGTTATAAAATGAATAAAAAATCTGAGGTGTTAATGTTTTATCTGCCTTAGTTACAACAGGTTTTCCTTGCAAAAACTTATTCTTCTCTATACTTATGCTAATTGAGATAAACATTAGCAGCAGTGGTTAGGTAGAGTCACACTGAAGAATTCGATGCCATAGCCAGGATTTCAACCACCTATCTCCTGATCTGTAGCCAGTTGCTCTGCCACTGAGCTACCATGGCATCATGCGGGCATAGCATTAAATTTCTCAACTGACTCTTTTGTTTCCCAGTAAACCACAAGGTGACTCAAATTGTTTTGAGATGACAACCCAATGGCAAACATACAATGCTGTAAGTACTTTAAGTCCCAGGATTCATACTATAGCCAATTGTTATGGTCAACTGGTATTGGTCTATTTGTTTTTTCACACAAGACATGTGTAGGACTGAAAAATTCAGTGCCCCAGCCAGGATTTGAACCAGGGATCTACTAATCTCTAGCCGGTTGCTCTGTCACTGAGTTACCATGGCAACATGCCGGCATAGCATTGAATTTCTCAACTGACGCATGTTTCCCGGTATTTTTTTTTTTCAGTCTGACTCTACCTACCCAACTCCTCTCCTAAACACGACTTTTGTGAAAAAACAATTAGACACAGTTCCTTTAAGTGATAAGGAAAAAATAAATACATTATGCTAGAATGATAGCCAAACGTTTTAAAAGCTGATATCTGTGTGTTGTAATTGAAGTACCCTTTTCTTTGAGTTGGAATAGTTACACTCACTTCATTTAAAATGGAAATTACTTTACTTATTTCAGACATCTGAATTATTTTATATCCCTTCTCTTTGCTTCACCATGATGAAAAAATGTGAAATCCCCATTAAGAAAAGTGTTACGCATTACAAATTTATAATCAATAAAACGGATTATCTCTGAAATGTTAAAATGTACAAAATAAAATTAAAAAAAAAATGTAAATGGCCTAAATTGTAGTTCATAAGATCCATGCTTTTGTGTAATAAGCTTTTGCCTATCTTTTATGGTTTATAATCTAATCACCAGTTATCCAGAACTAAGGAAAATTTCAGAGGATATTCCCAAAAGTTCAATAAAATGTGTTTCATGAGTCATTTAAATACCTTAAATATGTAGTATTTTAATGACAATCATTATAGACATTTTGAGAGACAAAATTGTCAAAAAATGTACCATATAAAGGGCAGTTTGAATTTCTCAACTGTCTCACATGTTTCCTGGTAAACTACAAGGTATTCTCAACTCCTGTCCTACACACGGCTTGTGTGAGACAACAATAAATCCAATACAAATTGACCATAATCCAGGCATACAAGTTTAGGCTGAAACATACCTGGCCAATCAGAGAAGGATTCTCATTACATGATCACTCTGCCATACCAGATATATCTGTTGACATGTTGACTTGCTGAGTTCATTTTTAAGTAAAATTATATTGCAAGCATATGGGATAAGTATAAAAATAGCAGCAGAACAAATTGTGATGGCAGATGGTACTTTTTTGCACGTTTAACTTCACATAATGACGGAGGGGAGGGAGAGAGAACAAATGTGGTACATAAGTTTAGTATCTTCCATGGATGCGTGAAGATTTTGAGGAAAATTTCCCCACCAGTAAACTGTCCTTTACATGAAAAAATATCTGAAAATGTTGAATTTCTCTAAAGTGGCTTTAACGATTTCGATTACATTACTGTATGTTAATGATATTTGTGTGGCAAATATAAACTAATTTTGAGTTTTCTGGGAATAATCTCTGAAGGGCTATTCGTTCTGAATAAATCTTGCTGAGTTTTATAGCACTGGTAAACCGTAAGAGTTAGACAAAAATTTACTACACGTAAAGTAGTTCTTTTTAAAACACACAACTTGTCATATACATATGTTATATTTTCACTTGTTATGATAAAGATGGGGAACTACACCAGGTAGGAACATAATTTAGTATAGTTAGAGACTGAGGCAATTTTTACATGTAAATTGGCTGGATAGTTCAATAACTGCAAAGTTGAAAGTACTAGGGCCTCTTGGTTACACAGCAACTTTGGAGGAGTCACTAATATTCAGTATTGCTGGTTTTTCTTTGTATGGTCAAGTGATTGTAGTGATTGTTTTATAGAAACCTATTGTATTAAGTGGAAAAAGCTAGTATCGATTCACTGTACATTTGTCATGATATTAAGATGTTTAAACTGTGTAGCACACTCAAATTTATTATTGTTCTTTACAATGTTTCCTTTCTGTATATATTCTTTGTATGTGGTTAGTTTTGCTTTCATTAGCTGATAATCTCATACTTTTTTTTTTTTTTTTGTTTTTTTTGTTTATGGTTTTATGTAATACATTACTGCTTTTCTCTGTGTCTGATTCTCCGTTTAACTTAATTTTATATATATAGATATATCTATATCTATATATATGGGAGCACTAAATACAGTGTAGGGTTCATGGAGCATTTCATATAACTATGTTAAAATTGATTAATAATGAATAAACAATTAACCTCTCAATGGTTTGACGTTGGTTTCAAAATGATCAAAAGTTTTTCTTTTGGAATACTGGGAATGAGAGAGAAGATTGCAGAACTGAATGCATGGGAAAATATCTACAAGAAAAAATTTGGAGGAAACCTCATGATTTTTCATTTGCCAGCAGAAGACAACATTCTTTTGAAACTCATAGAACCAGCACCAGATACCACCAGTAGCCAAGACCAAGATGTTTCTGAGAATCCTACTGTTCGGCCGTAGCTGAAGATGCCTTCAAGGAAGATGATATAATTGTTCTAAATGAAAACAAGGTTTGTGAAGCATGAGAGTGTTCATGTCGAATGAATGATAATTATAACTACCTTGATTCAGAGTATTGGAATTCCAATAAATAATATATTATTGTGTCTAAATTATTGACATTCAAGTCATTTTGGAATATACATGGTCCATATGCTCAAAGGAAACAAGATGGCAGGTATCAAGGTGGGAAATTTAAATGATTTCTCCTGTTTCAACTACAGTTTTTACGATGGTAAACTGGACATCAAAATGTATCTAAAACTTAAGATGAAACATTGAATGATTTTGGGGATATTAGGTTTCTTAACATGTGCCCAAAAAACAAAGTGTGCCTAAAATTTGTGAGGAAAATTGTTAAATTCAGCAGAAAGAGTCATAAGCAGCACAAGCAGCAGAAACAAGAATAATTGAAATTGAAAAATGCAAACACCATTTGTTATATGTTAAGCACATGTACCTTACCAAGAAATTAGGAAATGTAACATGGGATTGTTTAGAACAAAGATCATTTGAGGTTATAAATGGACGAGTAAGTAAAAAATTTACAGTAGAAAAAAAAAATCAGGCACCTCTGTTGCAAACACTTTGGGTGTAAAAAACAAAAGAAACAGAAACCAGTGTCATAACCGAATAAGGTGGTGAATCTTTCTAAATTTACGTTTAATCACAAAGGGATGGATTTCTTAAATAAAGGCCTGAAAATGTGCATGAGTTATTCATGCAATATAGAAGGCTACATAGTGGATGTAGAAACTAATAATAATAATAATAATAATAATAATAATTTTTATTGTCATTGAGCTGTGCAGCAATAGACAACATCACAAAATTACAAAAGCTTTATACAATCTTCTCAGTAGAACAATATGTTTACAAATAAATTACTAAGATATAATTAGTATTTACAATATTTGATAACCAAGCTGCTATACATGAATAAAATTGCTTAACTATTTCCTATCCATACAAAATTCTAAAGAACAGAGTGATTGATAAATTTAAGAAAAGTAAATACATAATATCTTATAAGGTAACAACATCAAAATCATTTGAGAAGCAAATTTACTTAGCATGTTTTTGAGTAACATTACCTTTTAAAGTATTCCTGTACTGAGTAATAAGGTTTAGCCACTAACCATTCATGGAGCTTATTCTTATAGCTTGATCCTGTTTTATTTCTATGGGTAAATTATTGTAAAGTTTTATACCTAATATTTCAAAACTCTTCTGGGATGTGGTTAACCTGTGGTATGGCATATTAATATGTTGACCCCCTCTAGTATTGTATGTATGTATATCTTGTCTATTTTGGAATTTAGGTAAGTGACTCTTTATGTACAGTAATACAGTGTAAATGTATAAATTTATTACAGTCATTACTTTTAGTTTAATGAATAAAGGTTTGCAGTGTGCAAGTTTCGGTACATCAGACATGATTCGAATGACTTTTTTTTGTAATAGAAGTATCTTGTTAACATGTGAGCTGTTTCCCCAGAGTAAAATTCCATATGTTATTATGCTTTGGAAAAATGCAAAATAGACTGATCTAATATACGCTTCAGGTATATGCACTTTTAAGTTTCTGATCAACTGAATTACTCTGGAGAGTTTGGACGTTATGTAATTAATGTGTGGTGTCCACGATAATTTGTTATCTATTACTACACCTAAAAATTTTACGTTCTCAGAACTATTGTTAAAAGGGACTTCTCTTAAATTAAATAACATATTTTCTGTTTTATTCTCATTAAGTAAAAAACCATTGGCTTGAAACCATATATCAACTTGCATTAATGTACTATTTGCTTCGGTTTGAAGTAACTGCAAGTCTGTGCTAACATCGAGAAAAGTAGTGTCATCTGCATAGAGGACTGAGTGAGTGGGTAAGCAGGATGGGAGATCATTTATCATTAATAAAAATAGTAATGGTCCGAGAATTGAGCCCTGTGGAATGCCGGATTTGACTTCTGCCATACTTGATTTCTTGTGTCCTATACATACTACTTGTTTACGATTTTCCAGGTAGGATCTAAAAATTTTTACTGCGGGGCTTTTTATTCCATAGTAATTTAATTTTTTAATTAAAAATGTGTGATCTACGCAATCAAATGCTTTACTAAGGTCACAAAAAGTAGCCTGTGCACAATTTTTTGATTCAAAGCTTGTAAGTACCCTTTTTACCAGTGATACTATAGCATCCGCTGTTGACTTCCCTTTCCTGAAACCAAATTGAGATTTTGTAAATATGTTGGCTTCGTCTAGATATTTATATAATAGAGCACAAATAAGACTTTCCAATACTTTTGAAAATATGGGAACTAGTGATACTGGACGATAACTGGCTGCAGAGTTTTTGTCTCCCTTTTTATAGATTGGGATAACTTTCAATGTTTTAAGCATATTTGAGAAGATTGCCTCCATAAGACATCTATTTAAACAAAAGGTAAGTAGAAATACAATGCAATCTATGACTTTTTTAATTAAATTCTTGGACAATCCATATATATCGACGCTGTCTGATGACTTTAAGTTATTAACAGTTTGTAATATGACGTCTGGATTTATTTCAGAGAAAACAAAACCTCATTGATTAATTTCCACCATGTGTTGTGTTATTAGATCTTGCATGTGTTCTTTAGGCTTTTTAATGTTGGTTCTAATTTCTTCTACCGAATTTATAAAGAAATTGTTAAAAGCATCAGGGGCAATGTCTATAGATTCTTTGTTATGATCTCTAGCAATGGAGTTGATCACACCCCAAGCGGTCTTACATTTATTATTAGCGGATTCTACACTCTTAATGTTATTAAGTCTTTTTGCCTCATTGACTGCATTTTTGTATTCATTTCTTGTTTTTACGTAAGCTTTCCTATTCCCCTCTGTCCTTTCTTTCCTAAATATATCTAGATATATTAACATTTTACCTTTCATTTTAGCTCATTTTTCGGTATACCAATTACACTTTTTGTTTTTTAAAACGTTCCTTCGATTACAGTTGATGTTAACAACACATTTTCTTACTGGTATACAACTTTCAAAAGTATTTGTAAAGGCCGTAAAAAATCTTTCAAAACTTTCCTCCGTTGACAGGAGGTTAGAGAGATGAGACTTACACGGCAAGTTCACCCACTCAGTGTTACCTAAAGCGCTTTTAAATTTCAATATTTTGTTATCTGTAATGGGTCTTGAGATCACCATTCGTTTTGAGTATATGGAATGTGTTTACTTAGTTAACTGCCAGTAAAGGGTTAAACAAGATAGAGAAGGATATAATAAGGAAGAAATCTATCAGCATTCCTAGGAGCATAGGCAAAGAGAAACAAAGTAAAAGTCATGAGAAGATAATTAGAGCATTGAACCACACAGATGTAGTTTATGCTAAAGCGGATAAAGGAAATAAGATTGTCATTTTGGCTGAAGAAGACTACAATAGAAATTACTGTTACAGTGTTGCTAAGTACAGACAAATTTATGGAAATAAATTCAAATTCACTTAACATGTGCATAAAAGTAGTCAATGAAGCATTGAAGAACAGCAGCATAATACATGAAACAGAACAACATAAGTTGAAACTAAACAATCCCACCTTTGCTCGCATTTACGGGTCACCTAAAATTCACAAACACGGAAAGGGCTTCAGACTGATGATGATAAATAACATAGATACACCTTCTTACTATCTTGCAAAATGATAATGTAATCAATCTAGGATGCTCCCAAACTTTGAAAGCCGCAGTATTACCAATTCTCTTGAGCTGATTAAGAAGATCAAAGATGTTAAAGTAGAACCGACTGATAAACTGATATCATGTTGTTAATTCTCTCTTTACCAGTATTCTGAAAGAAAAACTTTTGATAGTGCTACAAAAATAACTTAAAGACGTCAATTTGGAACAGAATGTGATTAAAAAATGTGACAAATTAACAGAAATGTGTAGAGAATAGACTTGTTTCACATTCCAGGATAAATTTTATAAGCAACAATCTGGATTAGCTATGGGCACTCCATTGTCACCATTTTTAGCCAATCTCTACATAAGAATTTGAAACCCACATTACCACATCTTTGCCTATTATCTTTTAAACTTGTACAGATACATTTACAACGTATTTGATATAGTAAATCACAAGCATACCTCAGATGCCTTAAAACTATTGGATTTGCAGGAGACTACCATAAGCTTCCTTTGGAAATTGAAAATGACAACACTCTACCATTCCTAGATTTGAAAATCACTAGAAACTCAGACAAACTTACATTTGGATTCAACAGGAAAAATTCATATACCAACAATTACATAAATGCAGATGGTTTTAATCCTATGTCTCATAAACATGCAGTAATCAACAGTCTAGTGTACAGGATAACTAATGTTCCATGGAAGCAAAGAGAATACAATGTGGAATATATAGAAATAGTAAGAACAGCACAGGAAAATGGTTTCACCCAACAATATGCCAACCAAAAGATTAAGAGGTTTAAAAAACTGAGAGCTATCAAGGAGACTACAACACTACTAGCAATTAAAGAAAAGAATGCATTCAGAAGATTCACATATCCATGAGTCACCCATAAATTTAAAAAAATCTTCAAAGTGTTCAGCATCACACTAAGACCTAGAAACACCTACAGCATAAAGACCTGATCAAACATCCTACAAAAGGAAAGACATTTCCAAGAAAGAAACCAGATATATATAAAATTAGTTGCCTTTATTATAAAGATTTATATATTGGACCGAAGAAACAAAACATGGACACACTTCTTAAAGAACATTTTGGAAGCATTAGAAATAAAGAAATGGATTGCCATGTATTCTTGGGAGAAAAATCACAATATTAAAAATGAAACTCATCTTCTACAATCCGTAAACAAGACTACAGAACTGAATGCATGGGTAAATATCTACATGAAAAAAATGTTGAGGAAATCCCAAGAATTTTGATTTGCCTGCAGGAGACAACACTCTTTTCAAACTCCTAGAATCAGCACCAGATGCCACCAGTAGTCAAAACCAAGATGTTTCCGAGAATCCCACCACTTGGCCGTAGCTGAGGATGCCTTCAAAGAAGATGAAATAATTGTTCTAAAGGAAAACAAGGTTTGTTAAGCATAAGAGTATTTATGTCAAGTCAATGTTTGTTAATTATAAAAGACAAAAACTTACTACTCAAAAAAAGTAGATCTTCTTAAAACATACAATTTATGTCATATACATTTTTTTCCCGTGGATTTGACCACTTTTGAAGTATACTTTGAATTGATTTCAGTTTTAAAATAATTAAATTTTTCACTTATGGAAATTGTCCACTCCTGGTGAAGAAAAGAAACTGATTTCATCCACATGGCAACCAGCTTTTAAAAGAGTTGAGCATTGCTTTAGCCAACTATATACCCTATTTTTCTTTTAATACAAGAGAGCAAGTAGTAATACCATTTCTGCCAACATTTATCTCTACTACCATGAAGTAGATAGAAAAATGAGCAGTTTATCAATAACTTGTTACCGAGATGTAGAGAAAGTCATGTGAATGGACCACATAAGATTTTTTCTTTTGTAGCACATTCTACTTTCCATCTTCAAATATCAAGAACACTCAGGAAAGATTCCATGCATAGGCAAAATGATTTGTTTTGAAGTCCCGGAGCTGAGTATTTAATTACAAACTTTTACAGGCCTTTAGGCTTTTCAGCATACTGACTTTTTATTCTTCTCGGAGGTTTTACCACAGAAATGTTGTGCATTATATAAATGCTTTCTTCTCTCGCATTTTGCACTTCTAAAATGAAGAATAAAATTTCTCCAATGCTTTAATAGTAATAAGTCAATGTTTCTCATGATCGTGATTGCAGTTAATACTCCAATCCTTTTGATGCTTCACTTTTTTCTCAGTTTTTAAGATGTTCTTTTGCCAAGTTTCTGGATTTCTTTATCTCTATCTAGCTCATACAATTTGACCTTCATTGTGATTGTGCGACAGACCTTCAGGTGTTTCTGGGTATGCCTTGTCATACTCCATGGTATGGTAATTCTTGTTCAGAAGTAAATAAACACAATTATTTATTAGAAAGGAACATACTCTGTAATGAAAGTAATGAGATTGCCCTTAATAACATCAGCACCAACTCTGTAAGAGTCTTATCCGGGAGAAAAAAACAAATGGATATGATGCCATGTTTCACATGAGCGAACACCATATGCTACTTTGGTGAGATGGACTATATTAGGTGAGGAAGTAATCCGATGAAAATTGGGTCAGTTTTGGAAATAAATACATACTAGTATTACATTTTAAATACAAAGTAGTAGTACTGATATATTTTGGACTTTGTGACAGTGATGTGTTCTTTCAATTGAAATTAATTAGTGAGCGATTTTGTAACGATTTTTATGCACTTCCATTGTCAATTCCTAGAGTCAACTAAAGGAATTGACAGTGAAAGTACATAGCTTCTGAAAAATGTTTTCCGATAATAAAGTGATGTAGTATTACAAAATCAACTCACTAAGTAATTTAAGTTGATTACAAAGAAGTAGGTTTAAGTACAAATATTATTGAATGGAATAATTGCTGAAATCCTTGAATTGATAATAATCCAAAAGTTGTTTTTTGGACGTGGTGGGTTTTGGAAATCAAATTCTCAAATGCAAATCTTTAAAAAACAGTATTGGAAAGTGTCATGTATAAACCTCTTGTGGAAATAGTTGCATGACAATGATTTCATGAAACTAGTTGTAAAAGCTAGTGCTGTCATTCAAACTGTGCTTAAGGAATTATGGATTTCCATATTATGTTGTGCATTAAAAATATTATATGTTCAGATATATTACATGCACAAGTTATATTCTGTGACTTGCATTAAAAAATTGAAAAATTTAATATGCATGAAAAAATCATTTTATTTATATTAATTCAGAAATGCCTGCTCAAATTCTTTAAGCTTAATTTTAAGGCAAATACTTTTTTTTTTTTTTACATCTTGTGATGGATCTCTTCCATAATATACCACTCTGACAGTATGTGGTGGACTGTAGCCTTCAAGGTTCCACCCATGTACCATTCTACTTTCACTATGCTCCAAGCAGATGGGATCAGGTTGCCATCCAATCTACTACTTTTGCTATCTGTGTTTAGATGTGAGTGCAATTGCAATTAGCATCTGTTTTAGTAGTATTATTGTTTTAGACTGAAGTTGGAACTTGGGGCTGTGGTACTAAATATTAAATATTTTGGTATTTACCTTGAGGGCTGAGGGAAATCATGAAAAATAGACCCAGCCAGAATGCATGGTTCATGGAATTTGAACCCAAGGCCTCCCAAATGCAGGAAATACATGTTACCGCCTTAGCTATTCTGTTTGGTAACTACTTCTTTATTCAGCAATCCTCTTAGCCTAAGACTGCTCCAATGATTCTCCTCCACCTGGTTCTATCCCATGCTTTTGTTTTCCAGCAGCTTGCTTTATCTTAAGATCCTCCTCCCCATCATCAAGCCATCTTATTGGTGGTTTTCCCACTTCATGTGTTGCTATCCCCCATCCTATACATATGTCTTAACCACCTCAATTGGTTGACCTTAATTTAATGTATATATATATATATATTTATTTTTCATTATCATATCTGTTATGCCAGATATCCTTTTTCCTTCACTATTCCATAAATCTTTCTTAATACTTTCTTTTCAAATGTCATCAACCTTTCTATGTTCCTTTTACTTCAAGTCTACTTCTCTGATTTATATAACAAGATAGCTCTATGCAGCGTTTGTCCAACTTAGATTTCGTTTTTATACTAAGAAATTTGGATTGGAGTTGCTTTTTTAATCCATAGTAGCATTTGTTAGCCATTTTTATACCTGAATTTTTTTCGACTGCTATATTATCACCTGTTGTAATAAACAAAGATGGGGAACTAGACCAGGTAGTAACATACTTTAATATGGATCGAGACTGAGGCTTTTGCTATTTGTAAATTGTTTGGATAGTTTAATAACTGTGAGGTAGAAAGTACTCAGTGCTCTTGGTTACACAGAAACTCGGGAGGAGTCCTAGTATTTAGTATTGCTGTTTTTTCTTTGTATGGTCAAGTGATTGTAGTGATTATTTTATAGAAACCTATTCTATTAAGTGAAAAAAGTTCCTTATTAATTCACTGTATATTTGTCATGGTACTAAGATACTTAAATTGTGTAACATTTTCAAATTTATGATTGTCCTTTACAATCTTTTCTTTCTTTGTATGTGTTTGGTTTTGTTTCATTAATTGTTAATCCCATATTTTGCAGTTTTTTTGTAGTATGTTAAATATTTCTCTAACGACACTATCAGGCCTTTCTGTTACATCCATCTGCATATGCTAGCAGTATTAGAGGTATGGAATATATTGTCTCTTTTGTCCATGTGTGATGCTCTGTTTACCTTGAATTATACATTTAGGATCATTAAATACAGTGTAGGGTTCAAGCAGCATTTCATATTACAATATTAAAATTAATTAATTATGAATAAAAAATTTAATCTCTCAATGGTTTGACATAGGTTGTTAAAAATGCTGTGTGCAGTATATGCTTTATGTTTTGAGTATAAGACAAAAAAGTTGAAACAATCAGAAAACTAGATTTTTATTTTTCACAGATGCACTGTGTTAAGTGTAAATATCAATCCATTTAAATTAACTACCAGGTTTGATATATCTCCAAAATTTCATTTCTGAATTTTGCTGTTCACAAATGAACTTCAAAACGTGTATTTTCTGTGCAATTTGGAAATGAATTTTATGAAGGAGTCCATTCTCATACCTTCTCTTTTTTTCTAAGTAGTTACCATTTAAAGTAAAAGGCTGGCAGTAATAAATGTGTCTTTTAAGATTCTAGGACTGCCACTCCAGGTTAAATGAAGGCTACATCAAGTCGTCTGGCAACAACTCTGTTTATAGTTCTCCTCCATGACTGATGTGTGTCAGTTCCCTCAACTAACTACAAGATGTCCAACAACTGCTGCTCTTTGAACTTAGCTCAGCATTGATGCCTTAGGTGAACTGCACATTTAAGTTTTAAAACTCAATAGAATGGACAGGAAAGATGTTGCCCATGGTTATAACATTAATAAAAAAAATCTGAGGTGTTAAAAGTCACATTACTTTCTTTATCTTAGTTGCAACAAGTTTTTCTTGTAAAAGCTTATTCTTCTCTATACTTGTGCTAATCAAGATAAACAATAGCAGAAGTTTTGTTGCATAGTTCCTTCTAAGTGGTAGAGAAAAAATGAACATACTAGGCTAGATAATATTGAAATCTATTAAAAGCTGATTGCTATGTGATGCAATTGAAGTTCCCTTTTCTTTGAGTTGGAATAGTTACACTCACTTCACTTAAAATGGAAATTGGAATGCTTATTTCAGACTTTTGAGTTATTTTATATCCCTTCTCTTTGCTAGACCATGATGAAAAAAATGTGATAACCAGTTCCCATTCAAGAAAAACATTAAGCATTAGAAATTTATTACCAATAAGAAGGAATACCTCTGAAATGATAAGCTGTACAATAAAAAGCATAAATGGTATAAATTGTGTGCTTTATTGAGATCCATATTTTTTATGTACTAAGCTTTGGCCTATCTTGTATTGTTTATCATTTAATCACAAGTTTTCCAAAACTAAGAGGATGTCAGAGGTTTTCCCAAACATTCATTATAATGTGTTACATGTGTCATGAAATATCTTAAATATGTGGTATTTTAATCACAATCATTATAGCCATTTTTAAGAGTCAAAATTGTTGAAAAATGTACCATTATAGAGCATAGTTAAGGGTTAGGTGATTTTTCTTGAAAATCTTGGTTTTGCGTTCTTTGAATATGATAAACTGAAATATCAAGCTTGACATTTAACAGTTGTTTCATGCACCCACCCACCTACACACATATAACATATAGAGCAAAATGTTTTTTTTAATTCAGAGGACCTCAAAACATATATTTCCAATGAATTCTCGACATCAAATAGATGACCTTCCATACTTTCCCTACCAATTATACTTAGTAGAGAAAGTAAACAATTAGGATATTTAATGTATTTTTTTTTCTAGAAAATCTCATGGTTACAATACATAAAATAACTCCCATTTTAATAGGGCATGTAATGCAGAAATTTTACCTACATTGGTAAACTTAAAAGAAAGCTGGTGTTTTAGCTCACATTCTGCCAGCACTCTTGGTTTATTGATAACATACTTCAGCTTACTCTTTGGCATTAAGGTCCCATTTACAATAAAAATTAAGGATAACATAAACATAAAATCTTGGCAATACATATTGTGATAGAACTATTCACAACAAATCACATAAACATAAAAAGAAACATTGAATTAATTATAAACTTAGAAGAATGCACATTCCAAGCATTCAAGTTTATGTCTGTTAAACATAAACTGGTCAATCAGAGAGGAATTCTCATTATATGATCATCCTGCCATTGCAGAAATTTCCGATTACCATGTATTGAGTTACTAAGTTCCTTTCCAAGTAAAACTGTGTGGCAGAAATCTGGGATATATATATAAAAATTGCAGCAGAACAAATTGTGATGATAAATGGTATTTGTTTGCGAGTTTTAACATCTCATAATGAGGAGGGAGGAAGAGACTTATCTTGGTATATAAGTTTAGTATCTTCCAAGGATGGGAAATGAATATTTTGAGGAGAATCCCCTCATCACAAACTACCCTTTCAATGGATAAAGTTTTAGAGATGTTGATTTTCTCAAAAAATGGCTGTAAAATTTTTATTAAAATACTTTATATCAAACATATTTTTATGGCAAATACAATGCATATTTTGAACTTTCTGGTATAAGCCACTGAAGAGCCATTCATTCTGGATGAATTTTATTGTTTATTGCATAACGGGTAATCCATCTGAAATAGACAATAACTTGCTACACAAAAAGTTGATCATTTTAAAACACAAAATTTATCATATGTATTGTTTTCATGGATTTGACCATTTTTGATACATTCTTTGGAGTTGGTTTCAATTTTAAAACATTTCAACTTTTAACATGTAGAAAATGTCTCTTGCTGGTAATGAAATGATACTGATTTCATCCCCATGGCAACCAGATTTTAAAAGAGTTGAGTATCACTTTAGACTAGTGTATACCCTATTTTTCTTTCAATACAAGAAAGCAAATAATATCATTTCTGCCAATGTTTATTTTATTTCTATTACCATGAAGTAGGTAGAAAAAGAAGCAGTTCATCAATAATTTGTTACCCAGATGAAGAGAAAGTCATGTGAATGGAAAATAAGATTTTTTTCTTTTAAAGCACATTCTACTTTCCATCTTCAAAGTCCAAGAACACTAAGGAAAGATTCCATGCATAGGCAAAATTATATTTTGAAGTCCTGGAGCTGAGTATTAATTACAAAACTTTTCAAACGTCTAGACTTTTCTGTTATTTACTTTTTCTTCTTCTCTGAGGGTTCACCATGGAAATCTTGTGCATTATGTAAATGCTTTCTTCTCTCTCTGTTTTGCAGTTCTAAAATGAAGAGTGAAATCTCTCCAAAGCTTCAATACGAATAAGTCTAATAATACACCAATGTTTCTCATGATCGTGATTGCAGTTAATACTCCAATCCTTTTTATGCTTCACTTTTTTATCTCTTTCTAGCTCTTACAACTTGACCTTCATCGCGACTTGTGACAGAACTTCAGGTGTTTCTGTGTATTATTTGTCATACTCCATGGTGTGGTAATTCTTGTACAGAAGCAAATAAACACAACTATTTTATTACATAGGAACATACTCTGTAATGAAAGTAATGTAATTGCCCTTAACAGCTTCAGCACCAACACTTTAAGAGTCTATCTGGGAGGGAAAAAAAAATGGTTATGACGCCATGTTGTCACATGAACGAATACCCCATGTTATTGATGGAATGGACTATAGTAGGTGATGGAAGTAATCCAATGGAAAATAGCCAGTTTTGGAAATAAACCCTGCGGTAGAAATACAGCTTCATTAATCGCTCCCAAAAATATACGGAAAGGACCACCATGTAACCCTGAAATTTGGATATTCTCATATACCCAAAAGGTCATACTTTCACAATTGTAATAATTAATGTGAAAAAGTAAAACTCCCTCTTGGAGCCCCTGAGGCCACATCCTTAAACTAAAGGTAGAGAGAGATTAATGTCCCACAGGATGTGAGAAAGCCGTAATCTGACCACAGATTATATAGATGAGGTGGAATATATAAGGACTCACCTCAAGCCAACAAGGCATGTCTTTGATCTGTGCTAGAAGAACGAGAGATGGACATCGCTTTGATCATCCTTTGTTTAATATGTGAATAGTGGTAAAAAGCCTATCATCAGAACTGCTTAAATTTGCCTAAGAATTATCTAAAATTGCTTTTCTCCTCAAATAGGACATACAGCTATGTCACTCACTTTATTATTCATTAATATTTTGGAATAGTTATTAGTCAGGTAATAGGGAAAGAGGATTTCACTTATTTAGTTAGCTAGGAAGAAATTAACAAAATAAATGTTATTATTTCATTCATTATTAAACTTTAGTAAAATATATTTACATGTGTTTTATACTTAATTCCTTCTTTACTTCCCTTGTTATATAAATGGAGAACCCTTCACATATTCCTCTCCTCCCTCTATTACATACTTCTACTGCATTTTAAATACAAAGAAGTAGGTTTAGGCATAAATGGTTACTGTTAATGCATGGAATAACCACAGGAATTCCTAGAATCGATAATAATCCAAAAATTATTTTTTTGGACTCTGTGGATTTTGGAAATCACATTCTCAAATGATTAAAAAAAATCTTTAAAAAGACATTATTGGAAAGTGTCATGTATAAACCTCTTGTGGAAATAGTTTCATGAACATGATTTCATTAAACTAGTTGCAAAAGCTAGTGCTGTCATTCAAACTGTGCTTAAGGAATATGGATTTCCATATATTGTGCATTAACAATATTACATGTTCAGTACAAATTATATTCTGTGACTTGCGTTAAAAAGTTCAAAAATTGAATATGCATGAAAAAGGTATTTTTATTTATATTAATTCAAAAATGTCTGCTCAACTTCTTTAAGCTTAACTACTATTTTTATTTGTTTATTTATTTATTTATATTTTTTTTTAATTTTTTTTTTTTAATTACATCTGTTTGATGGACCACTTCCATAAGATACCACTTTGACAGGATGTGGCGGACTGTAGCCTTTAAGGTCTCACCCATGTACCATACTACTTTCACTATGTGCCAAGCAGATGGGGTCAGGTTGCCATCCAGTCTACTGATTTTGCTGTAGTTAGATGTCAGTGCAATTGCAATTAGCATCTATTTTAGTAATACTATTGTTTTAGACTGAAGTTGGAACTTGGGGTTGTGGTATTAAATATTAAATATCTTGGTATTTACCTTGAGGACTGAGAGAAACCATGAAAACAGACCCAGCCAGAATGGTTGGTCTATGGGATTTTAACCCAAGGCCTCTCAAATGCAGGATGCACATGTTACTGCCTTAGCCATCTTGCTTGGCAACTACTTCTTTATTCAGCAACCCTCGTATCCTAAGAATGCTCCAATGATTCTCCTCCATCTGGTTCTATCCCATGCTTTCGTTTTCCAGCAGCTTGCTTCAATTAGCTTAAGATCATCAAGCCATCTTATTGGTGGTTTTCCCACTTCATGTGTTGCTAACCTCCATGCTATGTCTTAACCACCTCAATCAATTAACCTTAATTTAATTATATATATATCTAATTCATTATCATATCTGATATGGCGGATATTCTTTTTCCTTCACTATTCCATAAATCTTTTAATACTTTCTCTTCAAATGTCATTAACCTTTCTGTATTCCTTTTACTTCAGGTCCACCTCTCTGATTCATATAACAAGATAGCTCTAACCAGTATTTGTCCAACTTAGATTTTGTCTTTATACTAGGAAATTTGGACTGTAGGTGCCTCTTTAATCTATAGCAACATGTATTAGCCATTTTTATCCCTGAATTTATTTCATCTGTTATATTATCACCTGTTGTAATAAACAAAGATGGGAAACTAGACCTGGTGGGGACATAATTTAATATGGATAGAGACTGAGGCAATTTCTATATGTAAATTGTCCGGATAGTGACAATGGTAGAATGTACTTGGGCCACTTGGTTATAAAGCAACTTGGGAGGAGTCACTAGTATTAAGTATTGCTGTTTTTTTCTTTATATGGTCATGTGATTGAGTGATTGTATTACAGAAAGTTATTGTATTAAGTGGAAAGAAATCCTAATCCATTCAATGTATATTTGACGTGATAATAAGATACCTGAATTGTGTAACCCTTTCAAATTTATAATTGTGTCTATTTAACGTTTCCCTTCTCTATGTGTTTGGTTTTGCTTTCATTAATTGTTAAACCCATTTTTTTGTAGTTTGTAAATTACTTCTCTTAACACATTTTCAGACCTTTCAATTATATCTACGTCATCTGCATATGCTAGCAGTTTTATAGATTTATGGAATATAATACCTCTTTTCTCTGTGTCTGATTCTCTGTTTAACTTGAATTTTACATTTAGGCACACTAAATACAGTGTAGCATTCTGCGCCTCTGCACAAGTGTGGCAGAGCAGAAACTTAAACTTCCAGTTTATGTGCACAGGTAGCACAGGGCAGTACAGGTCTTGGGCCAGAAGAACCCTACACTTTTCAATTCCCCCCGTGCTAGGTCTCTAAGCGAGGAAAGTTCTCCAAGTGAATTTTAGGATGGGGTAAGGCTTCATCTTGTTGACATATGGATACAACCTGCACACATCACAATAAAAGAGTTTAGAATCAACTGTTGCCTAGCATGTAATTCATAGTGCAATTTGTCCAGCTTCCATAAAATGCATCTCTTGGATTTAGAGGATCCAGTGAGGGAAAGTGTTTCACATACAGGGTGAGCTCTTCGATCGCCTTTATCATAGCATTGAAGCTGCACTCCCACAATTCCACAATGAAATAGCCTGCTCTGCTTATCTTTTCTGAGACGTTCTGTGTGCTCTTGAACCTAGAGGGCATGGTCTCATAACCCGTTCAATAAATGGCCATGTATCTATTCGGAAAACACTTTGGGCACCCATGATAAAAACAACCATGAAAGAAAACACCAGTTTATTGTGACTGTAACTGTCCACCCTATGCCCAGCAATTTTCACTTCCCTCCTCTCATGGCATGCATCATAGCCAACTTGTGCTGCTGCTCCAGCCATGACAATCATATGCAAGCCATGCGGGAGTGTTTGTCAGCTAAGCAGTATCCTCCTCCGGGTATTATGGCTATTCTGTTTTTTGGCATAAAGCACTTTCTGTAAACATTCATGCAGGCCTGGGCAATCGTGACACATTCTCTAAAGGGGTCAATGCCGTTCTATTCTAGGAATTCTTTTCTAAATTTTTTAACTCCAAGGCTCAAAAGCATTACATCTATTCAGCAATAAGAGACTATTTCAGTGTGCATGTCAAAGATGTAGTTCATGTTTTTCCTTTCGACGTGCCACTGCTCAAACTCTCTTCGGCCTTCTTTGGTCATGCCTTCGGAGCAGTAACACCTTTGGTCCTTAATCGGTCCTATATACTGCTCATTCTCTTTGGTGTTAAAGAGGTAAGGAAAATACCCTTTGCTCTCACTCAACTGAAAGGTTTTTGGAAACCTAGAAAGTGGTATGGGAAGAAAGTTTAGTGGGTCCAGAAGGTCACATTATTATATTTTATTCTAAATATTTTTGTGCCATTTCATAATAAGCTCAGAGCTCTATTTCAAGTCTCACACATATATTTTAGCAGAGATTGCCCGTCATAGGCTTTAAGATTATGTGCAATGACAATAATTTCCCATCTGTCATATTTAGAATGCATGACATGGTCAAACAGCTGTTTTACAGGATTTTGTGCAAACACCCACTCCTTCACCCCGCACTGAGTACAATACCTCATTTGCTTCTCGTCAATGCAGAGCACACATACCTGCTGCATCACGCATAGGTTAGGAACATGCTCAAACATGTTTGCCCTGCCTTGATACGACGTATTCTGTGTGCATTCAAAATCTATAAACATTATGGTCATTTTTCAGCTTCTCAATACCACAAATTGCTTCCACATGTGTTTTGCAGCTCATGCAGAATATTTCCCCACAGACATGAGCAGACTTCCTATTCTTACTGTTATATCATTTGCTGCACATTAAACATACCTTTTTGATTTCACACACTGTATTCCCTTTAGAATAAAACTCTCCCTTCTTTAAATGATTGGAAAACACTCTTGCCCATTAAAATCATGATTGCACATGTTACACCGCACATATTGTGAAAATGGTTGCCTGCATTGCATGTGGCATTTTGTACAAGTTGTGTCGCATCTGTGCATCTCCCTTTAATTCGTAAAAGGGTAGTTACAGTGTCAGTAGTACTTGTTGCACTTAAATTCCATGTGTATGTTTATGATGATGTTTTGGTGCCCATCATGCATCATTAGATTAATGTGATTTTCTAATTGTTTTCCAGATTTGTATAAAACATTCTTTCCTGAATGATCTCCAAAGACAATTATACTATATATGTGCATTCTCTCATCATATCTTTTAACGTCATTTACAGTTCCTCCTACATTTCTCAAAAGAGCTGCAGCCTTCTCCTTTTGCAAATACTCAGAGTTGGTGAGTGTCTTATAGTTTAACATCATTTCTTCTTTGGCTTTTCTCACTACCTACGCTCTGGGTAAACACATATCATCCCTATTCTTTATTTCTATTATACCTTTATTTTTATAGCATAATTCACATGGTTTATAACACTGTCCTGAAATTTCCTTTGCCCATATGCAATTTATCTTTAGTGGTCCTCCCATTATAAATTCCCTGTTGCTCTGCATAATCTTCTCTATGCTTTAAAGAAATACATGTGTATTCACCAGAGCAAACCTGTGCACACTCATGCTAAATGGCATAAATGCATTTCGCGAGTTGTGTCCTACATACCCAGGTTCATTTTCTAGTATTTTTGTGTTCACAAACTCTAACAAGTCGTTAAATTGTGTAAATCCACTGTTATGGGTCTGCATCTTGCGGCATTTGTTTAACAGTAATGTCTGTCTCCTGAAATCCTGAATAAAACTTTGCAAGCGTTCTCTCTCTCTATGGTCTGTAATCTTTAAAGCTAGCATCTGAACCTACCCCTTCTTGCAGATCGCTCTGTGGCACCTGTTTAGTCGTGCTTGGCATTTCATCCAATTTTTTTTATACTTCTCCTAAATACTGCTAAAGTGTTCCATCCAGTATTTTGCAAACACCCTTTCCTAATAACAATGCTATTTCTCTACTACTATGGTATACCTTTTAATTCTGTTATATTAAAAGCAAACATTCTTTTCTAAAATAGGGATTCCTATGCTGTAACATATTCGCATTAAAATTGAGCAATATTTTACATTCACTCCAGAAAAAATAAATTCTTGCTAATGTGTGTTCTTATTATCCATGCAGTTTTATTCTGGTGCTATCGCAACCAACCAACCAGATGTCATTAGCTTAACTTTTGCTTATTGCTCTGCAACTTGACACTACTTTCGGTTAAATTCTCAAATGTTTATTATTTGGTTTCCAGTTGGCCTGTTATTGGTAGCTGTCTCGTGTGAATCGAGTTCTCCCACTACTCTACCATCTTAGTTTTCTCAGCTTTATACGTTTGTAATATTGCCATTCATAATCTATCATGTCCGACAACCAGTTGGTATCAAGTGCTGCCTCCTCGCCAGCTCCAAGTTCTGAATTTGACTCATTGTCGCTTTTCTAAATGATGAACATATTCTAGAGCACCTAGAACAATTGTTTCATTCATCCTGGTATTCCACATTTGGAATAGCAGGATCAGACATTTTAGCATCTATTGAAGAAGTAGATCGAGAGGAGGGTGAGATGCAAATGCCTTCACCTTCATCATCACTGTCACTTCAGATACCCAGCTCTGCAACAAAATCTATCATAGACTCTGACGAGACCCTCTTTGTTCCCGATAACATCTCTGAAGTTTCCACTTTAATTAAAAGCAACCAGGGTTTCGACTTAGACAACTTCTTCAACTATGTAAGTCTCTTCCCGAAGGGTTATTAGAGCACCACCACCATCATTACCAGCTCTTTGAGCAGGAAGAGGAGGACAAGGAAAATCATATCATCCCCCATCACGTAGTCTAATGGACAAGGAAGAGGAAGTAGTACTTTTTGACTACGTGGTCAGCAACAGGGTCAGGACTCCTTTTGCTGTTCGCAGACCAAAGGACTGTTCTGGCCTCGTTGTCCTTGTCCAGTGCCATATGTGGTCCCAGATTGTCAACAGTAGCATCACATCCCCAATCGCATTCATCTTACCCCTCTGCGTTCATCTCATAGTAAGTTTTGTATTCATTTCTTTTGGGGTTATATATTAGTGTTAAACATTTCTTTAACTGTGTCCATTCATATCCGTTTTGTAAAGCCTCTCTAGACCCACAGTACAATATTTTTGGCCATCTCTGCAATCCATTGCAATTTAGGGATCGTCACAGGCAAATTGACAGTTTTTTTTTTTTCACGAGGTTGTCTGTCAATGAAGTGCCTACAGTAGCAGTGTTTGCACACATTTAGGCCAATTTTGTAATAATGAAAAGTTTAATCTGGCAGGTTTAGTATGCCAGGCTCATCAGGCTTGTGTTCTTTATAACTATCCAAACCCTTACATGCATTTCATTCATAAGAATATATCATATTTTAGCAGGAATTCTGACTACCATTCCTATAATACCAGGGGATCGCAAAATTTGCACTTCAACCATCAAAGCAGTAAAACCTATCAGCAGAGTACACTACATCAAGGACTATCTCTTTATAACAAGCTACCGGGTAACTGGAAACTCTTAAATCAGAAACAATTCAAACAAAAAGTTAAAAACCATCTCTTAACCAACATGTTCTGCAATATAAATGATTTCATGACTACTGCATTTTCCTAAACTCATATTAACCATTGTGTAAATTATTAATAACTCGTTTAAGTTTCTTTAAATTGTACATACTAGTTGTAAGTTGTATTACAGAAATGTAAATTGTAATTTGTTACCTGACGAAGCCTTTGAATTCGTGCAATTCTTTTGGTGAATAAATATCTTATCTTATCTAATGTTTGTTAAAAAGGTTTGTCAGTGCCAACACTGAACAATCAGGGCTACAGGGTGTTGTGACCACTGTGGATGCTTTCACGACAATGCTTGTGAATGCTTTCACTGCACCTGCTGTAGGTGTTTATGAAATGTTTCAACTCTAATTATAACCTCATTGTCATCTCCATTTCTTAATTTCTTTTTCTTTCACTGCATCAACGTCATCATTATCACTTTCAACTGCGGTATATGTATATAATCTGTTAATTTGTTTGTATTTATGTAAATATTGTTCTCTTATTATTATTATTATTATTATTATTATTATTATTATTATTATTATTATTATTATTATTATTATTATTATTATTATTATCATCATCATCATCATCATTATTATTATCAGCCATTTGTAATTATTACTCATATTTTTCCATATATTTATATGTAATAAATATTCAATATATATATATAGGTATAGATTTTACCCATAACCCATAACCCTCCTTTCCTGTGTGCTTTTCTCAATCATATGGGGGTGTGTGTGTGTGTCTTCGCAGATTTACCAGTTGAATTCTGACATTGTTGAGGTACACTTCGCTCCTTCAGGTACATATTTTTCTAAGCATCATAGCCAAATCTATCAATTCCATCTCCTCCTTCCACTTCCCCAACTTCGTCTTCATAGTTTGCAGCATCACCGCACCATTTTTCTAATCAAATCATAAGGTCCTTCAAACCCTGAAACTCTGTATTTATTTGAATCATGTTTTCCTTAATTTTATTCACTAAATCTCTCTGTCTAGCCACATCGGCAACTTGCTCCTGTATCTTGCTTTTAACTCCTACAAATTCTGAAACTGTTTTGCAAACCAGTTTTTACTATCTCTATCCCACATGTACAATTTGCATAGTGGCTAGAGAAGGTATTGTAGTCCACCCAAAAATTTGATGTCGAGATTACGCCGGAAATATATGTTTTGTGGTCCCCTGAGTCCGAAAAAAAAACATTTTTAGAAAATGGTCCGTGGGTGTAAAAGACATAAATACCAAACTTGGTATTTGGGTTTGGTATCTTCTAAGGATGTGACATGCAGATTTTCAAGAAAATACCCCCACCACAAACTACCCCTTAAATGCAAAAATTTTCTAAAATTTTGAGGCTCTAACGATTTTGATTAAAATTGTGTATATTAAAAATATTTATATCCCAAATAAAATATGTATCTTGAATATTCTAGGAATAGTCTCTGAAGACCTCTTTATTCTGGATGAACTTTGCCGAATTGTGCTTAACTGCTAAACCGCAAGAGACAGAGAAAAGCTTACTTCACAGAAAATGTAGATCTCGTCAAAACACACAATGTATGTCCTTTGCGTTTTTATTGTAGAGGTAACAGTTTTGGAGATATTCCTTGTAATTGGTTTCAATTTCTAAGTACTTATACTTTTCTCATACAGGAAGTGTCCGTTTTTCTGTAGTTCTACTCCTGGTCAAGCAAAGAAACGATCTGCACTGACAATCGCATAGCGACAGCTTTTAAAAACTTGACTGTCACTTTAACTTAGCGCGTTCCTTTAGTTTACTGCTACTTATAGGAACTACGAAATAACAAGGAAGTAATTTAATACGACCATTTCTGCTATCTTTGTTTATTTTGATTAATTCGAAGTAGAGAGAAGGATCAGCAGAATAATCTGTTGCAGAATATCTGGAGAAAGTCGTGTGAATGGAGCGCACCAGTGTTTCTAAGAGTCTGAAAATAAAAGCATTATAAGTGTTTTGAAGCATGTCTATAAAGCTATAGCGTTCGAGTTCTGTAATTATTGTAAACTTTTTTTTTTTTTTTTTTTTTTTTTTTTAATGAGTACTTCAGAATCTATGGCATACGCAATTTAAGAATAATGACAACCCGTCGTGTGCATTCATTAATGCATTCTAATTACTTTCTCTACACTTATTATGTACATAGTGTACAAAGAAGGTATTGTATTCCGTATGTCGAGATTTTTTGTTTAATGGTCTTTTAGTTTTTGATCTATGCTGTCCACAGACACACGAACCTTTTTCTAAAAATCTGATGTGTTCCATTCACATGACTTTTTCAACATCCCTGTAACAAATGGTTGTTATCAAGCTTATTCTTCTATCTACTTCATATAATCGAGATAAACTTTAGCAGAAGTTGTCTTTATTACCTGCTTCCATAAGTAGACGGGAAAAATCTGATATGTTCCATTCACATGATGTGCTCTAACTGTTCGGTAAACAAACATTTTATTCAAAACATTAATCTGTGATACACATCATGCTAATCAAGGTAAACGTAAGCAGAATTGGTCTTATTACTCTTTCTTGTAAGTAGAAGGGAAATAAGAAAATGCACAGGCTAAAGCGATAGTCCCATCCTTAAAAGTCGGTCGCTATGTGAAACAATTGTAATCCAATCTCTTTGTTTGTCAGGAGTAAACAAATGGAAACGAGAAGAAATATGTCTTCCCAATCGAGAAAAGTTTAAGTGGCTTAAAACTGAAACCAATAATCCGGAATATCTCGAAAACGGTGAGCTCTACAAAAAATGTATATGACATGAATTGTGTGTTTCAATGAGATCTACATTTTTGTGTTGTAAGTTTTTGTATATCTCTTATGGTTTGCCAGTTATGTAAAATTTATCCAGAATGAAGAGGTCTGCAGAAGCTATTCCCAGAAAATTCAAGGTTTCGCTTGTCATACAGATATCTTATCATATATATGATGAGATACAAGGTATTTTAATCAAAATCGTTAGACCCATTTTTGAGAAAATCAAAATGTTCGAAAAATGTTCTATGTAAAGGGTAGTTGGGAGTGGGGGGGGGTTCTTGAAAATATCCGTGTCGTATCCTTGGAAGATACTCAACTTAAATACCAAGTTTGGCACTTAACCGACTTTTCGTTTTTTAACTATGCTGCTCACACACACACATGCAGACAGACAGACACACACGGACCTATTTCCAGAAATGCTTTTTTGGATTCAGGGGAAATCTCGATATCGAATTTTTGGGTGCAATACAATACCTTCTCGATACACTATGTACATAGTGCGTGTAAAGAACGTAAAATTGGGGGGGATTCAGAGGGTCCCAAAACATGTATTTCCGGTGAAATCTCGGTATCGAATTTTTCGTGGAGTACATTACCTTCTCTATATATTATGCACATAGTACGGGTGGAGAAAGTAAAAAAATTGGATTCAGGAGGTCCCAAAACATGTATTTCCGGTGAAATCTCCAGAGCGAATGTTTTGGTTATAGTACAATACCTTCTTTATATATTATGTACATAGTGCATGTTGGGAAAGAAAAGAATGTGTCAAAAGAGCTAATGTATAAGCATTTTCATAATGTGGGACCCACGACAAGGATTTATGTACACGTTAACAATGTCAATGATGCAAAAATTAAACGACATGTCATTCGAATTCCAGCCCCGCTTTTAAGAACTTTGTCTTTAAATAGTTTCTGCTCTCAATTAATTTGTTCAATTTGCATTCTAGAGAAGAAGCTAATAATTAAGCCTGCACACGGAAATACTTAAAGTAATTCGGGCCAACAAGCCTCCGTGGTCGAGTGGTCAGCGAGCTGACTTCTCACCCGGGGGTCCCGGGTTCAATTCCCGGCTGGGGCGGGGAATTTTTCTCTAACCAGAATTATTCCCTATCCCCCACAGATGTTATAAATGAAACAATTAAAAAAAAGAACAAGCTTCTCCAGGTATGTATCCGAGACCTAAAATGGCTGGGAAAACGTTACCTCTAACAGAAATAATTATGCCGCTCAACATCCTAAAAGTAAAAATGGTGTACCAGAATGACCATTTAATGTATTCTTTGAGTATTGTAAATTATCCTTTATCGCTCTTAAGGAAATGCATGCCTTAAATGTCTTGCTACAGATTTCGCTCCCGTACTCCTTACCTCACTAGTTAGACATTACTAATATAATGTAGTTTTTCTATATATGTCCACAATGTACGTGAAATAATGTGCATTTTAAAAAAAAAACTCACAAAATGTGTTTTAATAATTAGCGAGGAATTAGTGCGTTCGCTGCACTGTATATGTATTCCGCGCGCTCGACTTCTCTCTCAGCTATGTCACAGGCAGAGAGCCAATGGCAGCTTCTCAATTCGGAGTGGCTCTGGGCTCACCTTTAGTTTTTAGTGGTGGGAAAAGTTCTTTTTGCGAAAGAGTTTAATCTGTTTCTGTTGCAACTACGAAACGGTTTCGAAATAATAGTTTCGTGCAACAGAAGTTCCCTAAACTTTTGCGCCGCATTGATCAGCTACAAAACTGTTGCAGACATAATGTGTACCAGCAAATACTAGTGAGATAAATACAGTCCATCAATAAAATCACAAGGCACCAAATGCAACCACTCATTAGTTGCACTGAAGAGGAAATTATAAATTACGGAACGAAAGCATTGTTTTGCGTTACGAGAGGGGATGAATTTCATTAGTACATTTGAAATTCGCGATAATATCAGGTCACGCGCTACAAGGAACAAAGGCGCACCTTGCGGTAAACTTTGGAAGCAATGATAATATATACTTATAGATGATATATATATATCATAAATACTTAGGGAACAGAATATCCTCTGTGTAGTAACTGCTGCAATACTCGTAAGTGAAACAAGTATTAAGGCGTTGCTGTTATTGTTGCAAGAATCTGTTGCAGGGGAACTTATATATGAAAGAATAACACAGTTTCCAGAAGTGTTTTTGAAACAGCTTTAGTGGTGACACTGCTTCAAATAGTTGTGTTGATGAAACTGTTACAAAATATTGTGTTATTTTTGTCCCATCACTAGTTCTCTAGCCACATTGGTTGACAGTAGCGTCTTCGGAGGAATTGAGTACCCATTTGCGTACTACGGGGCAGTTACATGTGCATCATGTACACCGCTTCAATCGCCGCACTCAGGAAAATGGGGCTAATACATATGTACCCACACGTACCCTAAGATAATATTCCGGCACAAAGACCGCCTTCACATATTTATCTATACTTTCAAAGATTTCCTGTGGACACGTACACCGAAAGGGTGAGGGTGCGCACAAATTGCGGTAAATTCCACCATAGGGCAAAATTTTGCCGAAACACAAAACGATGTCTGAAGTGCGGACAGGATCATTTGGATGCGCAGCTGGCCTGCTTATCAGACCAGCTACGCTGTATTAATTGTAAGCAGGCTCAGACCAGTTATATAAATGTCCCGCCTACAAGCTGGAATCTCAGATTGCGACTAAAATAGCCGAACTGCCAGTGTCACGCTACGAAGCTAGAGAAATGGTACTAGGTCGTACGTCCTATGCGGGAGTGATGCGCACATACACCGACCGCCAGGTTGCTGGTCGCGGGGAGGAGGCGTTCCCTGGTGTCTCTGGCCTCTCAGTCGGGACACGGGGGGCTCCGCCCCCGATGTTACGAGTTTCTTATATGACTCCTTCTATGTCGACCAAGCGTAAATGCATGGAGGCGCAGTCACCTATACCCAATGATGGGTTTTTAGCCCGCTGGGCTCCACATGGCCGATAGCCTTCGGCCCATAAGGCCGCCGATAGCGCTACTACACCAGATATGATGACGGGGAAAGACCACCCTTCAGGGGTGCCAGTTGCTGGCACTCATAACCTGCCGCGCGGGCGGAGGTTTGTGCCACTCCTATGAGCCCACAAAGGCCCTCTACGTCCCGGGATAAGGATTTCCGGGATCTCCGCATCCTGTTCAATAAACTCTTTGAGGAGGCTCCAGATTCACTCCCAGATTCACTCTTACACACTCTGTTATCTCTAGAAACACACTTGCATCTCCAGGTTAGTACAGATTTAACGACATGCACGACCTTCGGCTCCTTTACTGGAATGCACGTAATCTCCACTGTAAAATTCCAGATTTACTTTGCCTTTTACCGCGGGTCAGGCCACATGTTATTATCCTTACCGAAACTTGGTTGAGTTTACATAATTCTTTAAGTATTCTTGGATACCACTGGTATCGCAATGATCGTGCTACCCCGGGTGGGGGCGTGGCCATTGGTGTAGCTACTAATCTCTCCGTCCACAGCTGGGATACAGATATTCGCTGTCCCCCACATTTGGAAGCTGTCCCGGGTGGTCCTGGGCGATCTTACAATTTTAGGGGTGTACACGGCGGGACGAAGCTTTACTGTACCGGAATGAGGGGGCTACCTGGCTCCTCAGTCCCATCACCAGATCATATGCGGGGATTTTAACATCGCTAACTTCCATCAGATATCACCATTGCAACGCCACCGACACCCCTTGCTACAGATCGGGACGACTTCCCAATGGACTCTGCTGAATGACGACTCGTCTAGGTGGTCCGGGACAGACGGACAGATCTCCTGACTTGTTTTTCGCTACCCCGGACATCGCCCCCCATACGACTGTGACTCGCCATGCCGACACGATCGGGAGTGACCACTTTCCTTTGGTTATTCAATATACGGCTACCCGACGCCGGGGTCCAGCCCTCTTCCGGCGCTGCCGGCGGGGGCGGTGGATCCAGAACATTTTCGGCATTCTATGCGGAACGTTACGTACACTATTCCTGACTCCGCCGTTACTTACAACCTGCTGGAATCTGCGTTATATGAGTACCGCGATACTTTTCATCCCCTAGTTGAAACCTCATTGCCTAAAGTACCCAAACCGCCCTGGTAGACAGCGGAATGTTCTCGTCTGGTCGCAGAAAAATTTGGCATACACCAGATATCGCCATCTTCGCACCGCGGAAGCCTACTTTTTGGCTAAACGCACCGAGGCCCGAACTCGTAGACAACTTAGGCGTATTAAACGAGCTGCCTGGGCGAACTACTGCAATTCCATTACATCGTTCACCCCGGTACCTCAACCATGGCGTCAACTTGCTTGGTACAAACATTCCCATCTCTCCCGACGGCTATCGCCTTTAGAGGGGATTCCGGCCCTCCAAGAACAATTTCTTCGTATGAGTACTCCGGATTACGTATCGGCGGATTCGCAGGTTGCCGTGTCGGTTATAGATCACGAGGATCCGTTACTATTGCCTGTCACACCATCGGAAACGCGTTTAGCATTATAGAATAAATCTGATAAGTCTGCCCCGAGGGCAGACGGGCTCACCTGTACCTTTCTGAAGTTAATACCGGAATCTTGGTACACACTTTTGGCACGAGTTTTTACTCTGGTGTTACACTCTGGCTCGGTCCCAGCGTCCTGGCAGGAAGTCATTATTCTTCCTATTTTAAAACCGGGTAGCTCTGGTCATTCCGCGATAGACTACCGTCCGATTTGTCTACTTCAAACTCTACGTAAACTTTTTGAGAAAATTCTACAGGATCGTCTCAGCTTCTTCCTGGAGTGCTTCACTTATGGCCGCGCACACAATATGGCTTTCGTAAGGTCTACGGTACTACCTTCCCTCTATATACTTTCCTCACCGATGTCCACATCGCGTTCGGTACCGGCAAACACGTCCTTGCGCTCTTTGTTGACGTTTCCTCTGCGTACGACCATGTTTCCCTTCCTCTGTTACTGCAACGTTTACGGGCCATCGGACTTCCTCCCCCGATTTGTTGCGTCATCACCGCGTTACATGTTAAACGCCGCTGTACGCTGTCTCCCCGCCTCCCACACAACCACGTCCGTTTCACCTCCCATGGGCTTATTCAGGGTTCCGCCCTTTACTTCATACACTCTATGTGGGCGATATTGTTTCGGAGGTGCCGGCCTCTTTACGGGTTCTCCAATATGCTGATGACATTATACCACGTGATCTCGCCGCGTTCCCACGTTTGAATCCGAGTGTCAACGCACCCTTGACTTCCTCGCTACCCTGGGTCTATCCGTTAACCTCACAAAAACCGCTTTCTTAAGTTTCAGCGTACGATGCACCCTCCGAGAGTTTCCATCCACCTCAATAATCTCGACCCGGGTCGTCCCGCCTTAATCCTCACCCAACGTTATTTTCCTACTTATGATGCTCCGCATCGTCAGTTTACTCTTGGTTGCCGCCTGATTGCCGATTTATTAACCTCTTCGCGTAACATTCTCTTACCTAAACTGACCCGGCTGTTAACAATTCTCCGTGATGCTTATTCGATTGACGCGGAAATCCCGCTACCACTGGTCCGGTGTCTTGCATCGTTTCTTTCCTATGATCACGTTTACCGGACACCGGACCACCCGGTATATCTATTGGATTGGCCGTGGAATTCCCTCCCCCCCCCCCACAGTAATCATTGACACTACATTTTTCAGGGCTCACTCACTGACGCTGACAGGACCTGGTGGGAATTTATATCACCGTACCTTGCATCCACCCCGTCTGTTCCGCTGCGGATACTTTTTACAGATGGCTCCAAAACGCCGGATGGAGTCAGTTCGGTTATTTACAGCTGGACCACGCGAACCCCTCGCACTTGCAGATTACACTCGTGTACGTCTATATATTCTGCTGAAGCTATTTCCCCAAATCAGGCCCTTGTGACGCTCCAGTCCTCACCTCCACATCGGGCCCTTATCTTTACAGATTGTCTTAGCCTCCTTCTAGCCCTTGCCCGTCCCTTTCAGAGGATCCGTCGACAAATTTATGAAATTCTTATACTTAACCTCATTCGCCGTTTATCGCGCTCCATAGAGCTCACGTTCGTTTGGATACCTAGCCATGTCGGCATCAAGGGTAATGATATTGTAGATGCTGCAGCTAGGACGGCGACTTCGGCTGCGGATATTACACCCAATCTTTAGACACCTCCGTGTGACATTTCCTCTGACTTGTTACGGTTGCCCGGGAAGCTTGCGGACGCCGACCGGAACTTCCCTCTCTACACTTGGTACCCTTCCTATCACACACTCCGCACTTACCGAAAATTGCTTTTTCTTATTATTTTCGCGCTTTATTACATGTGGCTCTGACCCCGGCTTACTTATATCTAATCCGTCTATGTGATTCTGACAGGTGTGCCTGCGGGCAAGTAGCTGACATTAACCACTTCTTTTGTTTTTGCGTGCCCTTTACACGCTGCAGCATCACACCAGTTTCTCTCTCAGTTACTACAAATATTTCCAGCTGGCCCGATTCAACTCCCCTCACTTCTGGTTCCTTTCTCTCCGCCCATTTGTAAGGCTTTATTTCGTTTTATTACACGTACACGCATGAATTTTTTAATCCTCTCCATCTTCACTTCTGGTCATCATACTTGTTTCATCTTTTTCTTTTCCACTTATTAGAGGCCAGAGACGCTGTAGCTATCCGCTCTGGCTGGCAGTCGCGTCTATAAACTAGCCTCAACAACAACAACAACAACAGAAGCGTTAAAAATAAACCCGGCTGAGGAAGAAGTTCAGCCTGTAGAAGCAGATTAACGCTTATTAATTTGTTATTAGTATAGTTCAGGGAGTAGACGCAGATTAATGCGTATTATTTTGTTATTAATATAGGTCACTTAATGATTTCATTAGTTTTTCAAGATGGACAAGTTTTCGTATGGAATGCCGAAGGTCAGTTTTGTTTTTGTTTATAAGCTCCCACAAGTGATTATAGTTGATTATATTAGTTTAGCAAAATACATTAATTGAGGCTAAGAATATGCTTATTACAAATTAATATTGACTTATAAAGCAATAGTACTGATACTGTCAAAATTCAATCCTAAGTTAAGTTTGCAGGGAAGGGACTCTGGCAGCACATCATGCCAAGTGTAGTCTTGTTTCTGATCGATCTTTTTCAAAATAAATCGTGCAGTGCGTAAAAGAAATCTTTGGTGACCGGGAAAAAGGGTTATAAGTCAAAAAATACACTCTATGGAAATGGGCTTAAAGATTTGAAGAGCTATGCCAGATGGATGATTGTACATATTTTAATTTTTATACCTTATGTTTGTATATTGAAGGTCATAAAATACTATTAGTAATGGAAATTGAATAAACAATGCAAATTGACATTGATACTGCCAAATTATGTAATATTTTAGGACTTATTCTGATTTGACCCAACATACATTCATACTTGACCTGCATTCATCATACTGCATAATATCTGCATTAGTAGAGGAATACAAGTGCATACGTGTTAAATAATATTGTTGAATCAAGTTAATTTTTTTTTATTATTAAAATATTTTCCAGTGTCCTAAAACAACTAAATTGTCTCCATGTTGCAGATACTTTAAAATAATGATACAAAAAGTAGCTGTTAATTTAGAATAATAAGCATATTAAGTTTAACTATTTTGTTACAACAGCAGTATACATTTTATTCTCTAGGTCTGTAAATCTACAGAACTTAATTATCTTCTTTGTTTACAATGAGGATTGGGTCTTCGTCCGAAATGTTGTCTGTCTTCAGCGATCTGTAGAAGTCATGGAAAATGGGATCAATGAGAGGCAGCAAGTCCAAGACATCCTTCTTTTTCTCCTTTGATATGGAAAGAGTGCGTGTATACAATGGTATTACTATAAACACTGGGTTATAATTTCCACAGCGGAGAAAATTTAATATCTTGAAATCCTCATTCAGATCTAAGCTTGTTTTGTACAACACTTTTCCAGGATTATTTCTATGATATTCTATTGATTTTATATCATTTGATTATGATATAAAATCTTAATGATATTGATATGATACCGTAATCATTGAATTTATTTTTTAAATCATGCCAGTTGAATTTCTCTCTGTCTTCATTCTTCTTTCTCAGCACCAGCACTGTTGTCAAGAGTGATTGAAAATCCAAGTGTTTAAGTTCAACTAGATTGAACTTCTTCCTTTTTCCAACAGTCTTAACTAACTGGTTCCAATCATAAGGGTGGGAAATTGGCACTTCTAATTTCTTCTTTGTTTTTCGAATAGTCCAGGGCCAATGTCACATTCTATATGACTGTGGCCGCTAACCATGAACTTATGATCAACTTGAACTAAATTTCTGTTGCTTTTCATCACAGCAAGAAACATAGAAGACAAATGAGAATTTTTGTTCTGACCTCCGCAGATATCTTAGTATAGAACAATGTGAGTTACGTTTTCAGGAAGTGAAATAATGAATTTATAAACACATGTAGCGATCTGATTGCCTCCACTTCCTCCTTCTCCTTCATACCACATGTAGCATGTAGCATCACTATTGCTACAATTGTGGATGGTAAAGTTGTATGTCCACAATGCTCTCTTATAAAATGCAGCTGATGAATTAAGAAAATGAGTCAGAAGACATTGTTTTAGATCAAAAGTATATCATCTGTAGTATTCATGAGATTTTCCAAACTCTTTATCCTTCTTTTTGGAAGAATATGCCAATTCTACCTCAAACTGGTGTGCATGTAATTCAGCTTCTGTATTATTGTTTTCTTCAACATTCTTTTCAACCTTTTGTTTCATGTGAAGAGTGTCATTCTAATGGCAAGTATCCACTTTAGGAGCTTTAAAGGCCAAACCCAATTTATGGAACTCCTTTACATAAATTTGCCTGCTTACAGGCTTTTCTTCCCTTCACAGTATAATTCATACATTTTCTGTGGTGCCAAAATCGACTGTAAGTATCTCTTATCATTTGACCATGTGGTATAGTGTGACTCATATGTGGGGAATGATTTAATGTGTTGTATAACTTCATTTATCATTGTAGCAGAATGTTTATTTTTAGGCGACTTTTTCCTTCTTTCATCATTTCCTGTAATACCCTACTTTCTTCATTAAACAAATTGTGACAAACATATTGGTTTCATCTAGGGTAATTAGAAAACAATTTTGCAGATTCTAATTCGTTTTCCTTCCACATTGAAGAGCGAAGAAAAAAGAATGAGTCACACTTTGAAACTTTGTTTCCCTACATTGCTCTTAATGTTTGAGCCTTCTTTGTATGTGTCAATGAGGCTTGCAACAAATGAATTCCTCTTATCATGATCATCAAGGTTCCAACTCTCGGAAAATATTGCTTTTCTATTAACCTCCATAACCTTTTCTTGGCACTTCATCCTGCAGTTCTTAAGTGGGTTTAATGCATCTTTGTGTCATCTGTTTTCCTTTGATGTTACATATGCCTGTCCTCTATTCCACTTGCTCCTTCTTTCCTTTCTGTAAGCTCTGGAGTTCACTTTTCTGGGTCCAATTAAGCTTCCACTTCCAGTTTCTGGAACTGAAACTTCTACATGCTGTTCCAATGTAGCTGCTACCTGCAATTATTGAAAGGATTTTATTTAAATTCAGGAATCATGAAATTATTACTTTAGGACTAAGACAGTTATAATGAGGTAACAGATTTGGAAATGTATTTTTATTATTACTTATATTGTTGTTGTTATTATTATTATTATTATTATTATTATTATTGTTGTTGTTGTTATTGTCATCATCATCACCATCATTATTACTATTAATGTACACTGGGTATGTTTAAAAAAACTGACCTGTTCCTCCTGAGCAACAACTGAAGACTGCTCATTTTCTTCCATGGAAGGGTTCTTCTTTTTGGATGGACTAGTTTGTTCAGCAGAATCACTGCCATTGGCAGGCCGAGTGGTTCAGACCATTCACCTCTCACCTAGATGACCTGGGTTCGATTCTAAGTGACCGCTTGTGAGATTTGTGGTAGACAAAGTGGCACAGGGGCGGGTTTTCTCTGGGTTCTCCGGTTTCCCCTCCCATCTCATTCCACTGGGGCTTCATATTCATGTATCATCAGTGTCATCGCCTGCAGTGCCATTGTAGTAAAAGCGGGTGTTAAACACTACCAAAAAGAAACTGCCATGGATCGTTCACCAAACCTTCAGAGCTGAAATTTGATGATGTATATGAAAATTAATTTCAGTTGCCTTAACATGGTTGGTTTACATATTCAATAAAACTAATTCTCTAACCTTCAAAGATTATTACTGTTATGGCTGTTAGCTTCATTTCTATGGTTCACATGGTAAAAAGCAATTGTTTAACTGCAGTGCTTACAATCTGGTTCAGTATAGGCTTTTCTATTGAGATTATCAGTTGTACAACAAAATGCACTTTTAGCAAGACCATAATGTGGAATTATTATTTCCTGTTTTGCAGTTTAACAATATGTGTAACTGTTGCAATGGTGAGATACCAACACAACAATCACTGTCTGCAAATTTGACACGAATTGCCCTTCAGCTGCAATAATGTATTCCCTCTATTGTAGCAGTTGTTAAGATAGAAGTATTCATTATTGTATGCATATGCAGTATCTTATTTCCAGACTTCAGTAATCCCCTTGTTTAAGAAAGGATGAGAATGCATTCAATCTCCCCAGTATTAATAACATGTATTTTATCTTAAAGGAGACTAAATTGGGTACAAGTAGTATAAGTCATAGGGTAGAAATAGAATAAGTCAGCTTATGCTACAATACAAAGTCAGTCAATACCAGTCTAAGTAGAATAACTCTACATATATTGTTTTTATTTTTACCAGATCATACAGAGTTCTTACAGAGCTAACCTGTTCAAAGAAATACCAGGCACAGCATTTTCAAATTTACTTGTACTGTTATGCTCGGACATCGGAAATGGTGTATTTGATCTTCTGACTTAATAATCTCATTTTGACCAATTTTTTACTTATACTCCTTTTCCTGGGCATCAAAGAAATATAATGGTAATTTTGTGCGATACTCTATTATTTCTATCGAGCGTTAAATGAAGTACTTGCCAACTTCAAAAGAGTGAAACGTTAAACAAGGGTGTGTTCTTTTAAGAGGAAATGAAACTAAAATATAATTGCAAACATGTGCAGATGTGTATAAAAACTCGGAAATGGAAGTCAACAATATCAGAAATAGAACACCTAGGCCAGACATAACAATATTTTTGATAGTTGGCACATCATTTGGCTCTTGCCAGATTATAGAGTCATCACAGAGAATTACCAATATATTTTTACATAGCATGAGGACCATTATTGGCAATAAAATGGTTTCTACATTTGTGTTCTAAGTTTTAGTGTTTTTAATTTTAGATTGGGAAAAGCTGCAAGAACTAAGGATTGTAGGATCATTAGTTGGTAGTCTAGCTGCTTTTCCTCATCAGTGGAAATATCCTGGATTACCATTAGCTCTGTCGCCTGAGGAAACATCACTGCTTGTTGAAATAGGAGCTGCGCGAGTGGTTTGCCACCCCAGTTTAAAAGAATCACCTAAGGATGTTCTCAAGCAGAAACATGAAGATTATCTGAATTCAATTCAGCAAGAACAGGTTAGAGCATTATATTTAAATGAGCCTACTATAGCATTTTGTCTTTCATCCAATTTGCTTTCTTTGTAAAACTGCTTTGGCCGGAATGGATGAATTATGTGTAAAACCAAAGCAGGTATGTACAATATTGAAATAAATATGTAGTTTGGAATGTGTACATTGATTTAATATTGTTTTACTCCACAGTTCTATTAATTATGGATACAGTGATTTTGTTAGCCTTGGGTTCAAACTTGACTTGGCTGAAAATCTTGTTTGTAGTTTTTCTCAAGTCCTTAGTAGAATATCAGGTTGCTTTAGTATTTTAAATCATCAAACTTGGTAAATATTTTATTTCTAATGTTTCTTGCCCTGTTAAACAATAGAAATAAAGTTAACTGTTTACAAATTTGGAAGGAGCTGTTCAAATTGAAAGCTTAATAATCATTTTCTTTTAGGATCTGGCTGAGTCTTGAAATTTGCAACGCTTGCATGTTATAGACTTGGTTAGCAGCAATCTTGGTGCAAAATAAAATAACTTACTTTCTTACAGTTGCCATAATGATGTTTGCTAAAAATATTTAAAAAAAAAAAAAAAAAAAAAAAAAACAGATATCTAAGGAATAAAAAAAACAACATAAGAGTGGCTTTAAGAGTTGTTTTGAGTGTATAGAGTTGCTGTTACTCATCTGCCTTCCCTTATTACTTTCTTTACATAGTAAGTAGGCAGAGAAGCTATTGCACTCTACCCAAAAAATTGATACTGAGATTTCACCAAAAATATATGTTTTGGGGTCCTCTGTATTCAGAAGATGTATTTTTAGAAAAAGGTCCATGTGTGTGTCAGTGAATGCGATAATTCGAAAAGTCGATAAAATCACCAAACTTGGTGTGTAAGTTTAGTATCTTCCAAGGAAGCGACACAAAGATTTTGAGAAAAATGCCACCCCAAACTACCCTTTACATAGAAAAAGTTTGTACATTTAGATTTTCTCAAAAATGGCTGTAATGATTTTGATTAAAATACTATATGTTAAAGATATTTGCATGACAAATAAAATGTATGTCTTGAGTTTTCTGGGAATAGCCTCTAAACACTTGCTTATTCTGGATGTATTTTGTTGAATTTTGCATAACTTGTAAGATTTAGAGAAAAACTTACCACAAAATAATGTATATCTCATTAAAACAGACAATTTGTCATATATATATTTATTTTAATTTATTGTGGAATTGATCATTTTTGAGATATACCTTGTTATTTGTTTTAAAATACTTAAAACTTTTCTAATACAGGAATTTGTCAACTCCTGGCAATGCAAAGAAACATATTTCAAATACGTGACAACAAGCTTTTAAGAGAGTTTACTGTTGTTTTAGCCTAATGTATTCCCTTATTTCTCTTCTACTTATAAAAAAAAGTAATAAAAACAATTTCTGCTAAAGTTTATCTTGATTAGCTTGAAGTAGACGGAAGATTAAGCTTTTTAACAATAAATTGTTACAGCGATGTAGACAAAGTTGTGTGATTCGAACACGCAATATTTTTAAAACTCTTTCATTTATAGCAAAATCAACGCAATATATCAGGTCATTAATATTATATGGTAACTCATTCGTGGCCTTTCTCTCCTTCGCTACTCCTGTGCCATCTGCCAGGACTTTGGGCTGCCATTCCCACTCGAAAATGCATTGTTGCCATTTCTGTGTTGCTGAGTCAGGTGCATGTACAGTCAATCATTGTCAGTTTCATGCTTCTGTCGCTGCAGTAAATGTGGTGCATCACTTAACTGTGGAAGAACAGGTGTTTATTTGTAAAGTTTACTCTGAACCACCTGCAAGAAAAACTACACATGCAGTCAGTCATCAATAAATTTAAAACTTTGGGTTCTGTGTTGGACAAGAAACGTTCTAAAAGGTCAGTGTTAACAGAAAATAAACTGGATGAAATTGGTGCCACTTTGGAGTGTTCGTCTAAGAAATTGTGGAACAAATTAGTAACAGGTATATCTCCATCTTCTACTAGAAGTGCTACATGTCTGTTAAAACTAAAACCTTATTGCTACACACAAGTGCAAACATTAAAAACAAATGACCCCAGTAAACGTGTTAATTATTGCAATGGTTTTTCCAATCTGTAGAAAGAGGTTTCATTGACCATCAGCTTTTGTTTTTCTTTGATGAATCTTGGTTTCACTGGGAATGTGAATACTTGCAACAGTCGATACTGCGCCGCAGAAAAGCCTGTGCTATTGGATGAAACATCTCATATGATCAGAAAATTGAACGGATAAATGCAGAGCGATATCAGAGGCTAATTCTCAAACCATTTTTCAGTTGCTTGACGGAAGAAGAGAAATCATATGGTTGGTTCCAGTAAGATTTTGCTAGAGCACACATGGCTGTTGAATCGTTAAATACAGTAAGAGAGGTGTTTGATGACAGAACTATTAATGTTGATTTGTGACCCCCTTGTTCTCCTGACCTAACAAGTTGTGATTTTTATTTATTTGGTTCTTAAAAGACAAAGTGTATTGCTCCAATCTTCACACACTAGAAGAATTTAGAGGTAATATTGTACAAGAAATTGCAACAATTCAAGCTGCTGAACTCCAGCAAATGAGTGACAAAATGTTTAAGAGATATGATGCTTGTTTGAGAGCAGGTCAACATTTCCAACATCTACTATCAGGTAAGGATTTTAGTCCGCCTCTGCTGGCATAGTTTGCCAGCTCTCTCACACTCTGTTAGAGAGCACGCAAATGGGTTACCATTTAAAATAATGACCATGTCAACAAAGTATTCCATTTTGTTACAATTGTGCACATGCAGAAGAAACCAGCACCCCAATCACATTAGTGTATTTTATGAGAATTGCAATGATGTTCCTACTTCTGCTTCTAAATACATGCATTGTGAACTGTAAATCATCATTAAATGTAGATGACTTTCTAAAGTTCGCTCTCAACTCCTTTATCCATTATTTGATTCCAGTTTATATATAAATACTAAACCAATCTAACTAACCTAAATCTGTTGTTGCCATTTCTGTGTTATTCTAAACTGCAGGACCTGTTGTTTCACTGCAGTTTGCTACATCCTAATGGCAATTACTTGACTCATACTTATTTCTATTTTACTTTCTTTAGTTTAAAGACACTCTGGGATATTAATCATATTCATCACCAATGCTAGTAGATTTCAACCTTATAGTACTTGTTCAAATGTTAGCAGCTCTTCAGTATGAATTAGGAGAGTCACAAAGTCCCCACCACTAGCAGATCCATAAATTAATTGGAGAAGCTAAGCAAGGTAGATTATTGCATGTTTTTATTACTTTATCTAGCACATATGTACAATGTACATAGTGGATAGAGAAAAATTTGATAGAGATTTCACCAGAAATACATGCTTTAAGACCACCTGAACCAAAAACAAATTTTAGAAACATGTGTGTGTATGTGCAGCATAGCTAAAAAATGAAATGTCTGTTAAATACCAAACTTGGTATATCAGTTCAGTATCTTCCAAGGATGCAACATGAAGATTTTCAAGAAAATCCCCCCCACCTTCAACTAACCTTTATGTGGAACATTTTTATTTTTTCAAAGATCTAATGATTTTTATTAAAATGACATGTATAAGGTATTTTCATGATAAACAAAATGTATATCTGGAATTTCTGGGAATAGCCTCTGAAGACCTCTTCATTTTGGATGACTTTTGTGTACTTTTATATAACTAGTAAACCATAAGAGATAGACAAAAACTTACTACACTAAAAATGTAGATCTCAATAAGACACACAGTTTATGTGATATACATTTTTTTTGCTGGTAGAGTTAACCATTTTTGAGATATTCTGAGGTATTGGTGTCAATTTTAACCAGCTTAAACTTTTCTCAAGCGGGAAGACATCTTTCCTTTTTCTCTCTTTTGTTTACGCCTAGCAAGCAAAGAGAACCAAATTTCAATTGTTACATTTAGCGACCAGCTTTTAAAAGATTTGACTATCGCTTTAGCTTAGTGTATTCCCTTATTTCCCTTCTACTTACAAAAAAGCAAGTATTAATGTTTATTTTGATTAGCATGTAGCATGATGTAGATAAAAGAAAAATCTGTTGTAAGAAAAGTTAGTGGAACAACTAGAGAAAGTCATGTGAATGGAGCACAGGTTTTTTTTTCCTATGGCAAGTTAATTGCAACTGATTTCTAGAAATCTTTATCTGATAAAGTTACTTTGATTTTTACTATATTGAACATGAATTTCTGAAACTTTGACAATAAAATACATCACATGAAACGTTCAGATTTGATTTTTTATAACATAGCACTCCACCCTCCCAACAAAAGATTTTACGGCCTTCTGCTTTACTATTTAAGAAATAATAGTAATAGCAGAAAACAGAAAAATATCACTTTTCTAATACAGCAACCAAGGTGATAAAGCATTGTATTAGCACAAATTCTGCATACAGTGAGTTTGAAGCTATTGCTTGGTATATGTAAATATTTTCATTAGAAAATCAAGGACTAATTCATACAGTATACCATGAAACCAATTTCTGCTTTTGTATTCTTTCTCTATTTCAACATGTCAGTGCCTAACTCCATGGTGTGTGCTTGTCTTTTATTCAAGATGTCCAAGGTGATCGGGATAAATTTCTTTCTGGGGGTCTCTCCTACCCACAAAGTTGAATGTCTGCTAGCCCTTAAGGTCTATGGTTTAACTGTTTGTCATTTCATTCATTCAGCATTACCAATCAGACAATGTAAAAAAAAAGTTTGTTTTGTTTCAGATTGAACACTTCCGAAATGAGCGCAAACGTCAGGTGACAGATAAGATCGATGATATTGTTGAAGGCAAAAGAAGCAAGTTGCTAGGATGTCCTGCAAAAAATAAAAATCAACAGGAAACTGCTGAAAATGCTTCAGCTAGCCAATCAGAAGAGTCGCAATCAGCTGTCATTGACAAAGATGCTGTGCTTAAGATGGAATTGGAAAAAATAGACAAGAAGGAAATAGACAGCAAGGACCTGGTCATTCCAACTTTTACAGGCAAGTTTTAATTACTTTTTTTAATATTTTCAAGGAGTGCTGGAGTTCTTGGGCTGACCAAACACAAAATTTTAGAGATAAAGCTTTCTTCTCTTTTTTTTTTCTTTTTTTTTTTTTTCAACACAGCCATCCTGTACATTATCAATATATTCCAGTAACTTTCGAACTTCTTAATACTCTCAGTAAAATATGATTTGTGTAACTGTGCAAAATAAGCATTTATCTCAGCCTCTATCTTATAATTTGACAGATTTCTATTCACCTAGCCATTTCTTCATGTTTGGGAACAAAATACATTTGCTGAGATCCTCAATATGGCTAATGTAGAAATACTTGAAAGCTTAGGTCATGCAGTTTTGCAGCTACAATCTCAGACGTATGCAGGTACATTATCGTATTGAGACTTTCTTTTTCCAGGGTGCAGATGTTTAGCTTCAGTGGTTCCAGTAGTGAAACGTAATACTCCCTGATAAAAATTCTGTGTATCACATCATGAGAATGCCAGAAAACTATAATCATGACTTTTCCTGCAGGTGGAACAGTTTTTACTTTCTCTACATAGTACATAGAGAAGATATTGCACTCCACCCAATAATTTGATACTATCACTTCACCGGAAATGCACACTTTAGAGTCCCCTGTGTCCAAAAAAAAGCATCTTTAGAAAAATGTCCATGTGTGTGCGTCTTTGAGCGTAACTCAGAAATGAAAAGTCGATAAAATACCAAACTTAGTATTTAAGTTGTATCTTCCATGGTACAACACAAAAATTTTTAGGGAAATCCCCCCTTCCCCAAATTATCCTTTACATGGAAAAAATTGTGATAATTTGATTTTCTCAAAATACCATATGTTAAAGATATTTGTATGATAAATAAAATATATATCTTGAATTTTCTGGCAAGACCTCTTTATTCTGGATGAATTTTGCATAACTGATAAACTGTAAGAGACAAAAAGTTGCTGCACAAAAAAGTAGATCTCATTAAAACACACAATTTATGTCCGATACATTTTTTTCGTGAAGTTCACTATTTCTGATAACCGTTTCTCATATGGGAATTTGTAAACTCTTGGCCATGCAAAAAATGAATTTGAACCATATGGCAACCAGCTGTTAAGAGCTTTTGACTATCACTATAGCATACCGTATTTCCTTTCTACTTACAAGGGAGCAAGTAATAAGGCCATTTCTGCTAATTTTGTCTCAATTAGCCTGAAATAGAAGAATAATATTTTTAAAATAATTTGTTATAGGGACCTAAAAAGAGTCATGTGAATGGAACAAATCATATTTTTACTTCCTTTGGTGCAGTTTGACCTGTTGTCACCTACAGCTTGGACTGCTCCTTTGTATCTGGCATGTAGTGATGAATCCATATTACATCCACTCTTATGAGAGGTCACTGGAATTGAAGAGCTTGTTTCCAAAGTGACTTGTCTCCATGAAATCACATTTTTCACAAAAAACAAATTTCATATAATTCCTTGTCGTGTTAAGGTAGAAGCCTAAGTTTTGTCATGTGCAATTCTGTAATGCTTGCAAATGTATCTATATGTGTGAAAAAAATCACAGAGTCGTAGGAATGGTAGAACTGGGATCACATGTCAGGCAGTTAAGTCATTTTGGCAGTAAACTAAAACTTTATATAGATGTCCACTGCAATATGAATAAGTTGATATATATTATTGATATAATAAAAGTGTAATAGCTGTCAGTCTTATGTTTATCATTCAAACACCATAACATCTAAATGGTAAACCAAAAGCCTTCAAAATGTTAGTTTAATACCATACCAGATGAGATAATTGATAATGTTTAAACTTCACACACTATAAAGATAGCCAATACCAAACTTCTTTTTCCAACTGTAAATAATATTACTAGCTAATAATTAACTGTAACTCTTAATTGTAATCTGACTTTATGTGATTAAATTATTCAAGTTTTCAGTTTATAAACCTTAAGAATAAAAACAATTAGTATAACAGCCTATGTCAATCATTTTACTTCGCTAGAAATAATAGTATGGGCCTAAACATCACTGTCATCATCATTGACTTCCACAAGGCTGCAGGAAAAGACCTGCTTATAAAATGACATTGCAGGGCGATCACCAGTGATACCTAGTTTTTTATAAGTAACTTGAAGCGTTCCTATTGGCAATGAGGAAATGAGACGTTTTGGAAATAAACACAGCTGGGAGATGAGTCACATTGGAAATAACATCAACTTTTAAAGGCTCCTCACGCTGGCATTTACATAGCTTTGAACAGTTAATACAACTTACACCTTCGCAGAATGTATTCTTAATGTTCTGGTATGCTTAGCTCCAAATATTTTAAAATTGGAGATACATCACTTTGGAAATAAGCCCTCCAATTGTGCTCAGACAAACATTATTTTACAAGTAATATGTTGTGACCCAACTTAATTTATTATTTTCTGTAAACATACTGTGTAGCAAAAGTATTGCATGCCACCCAAAAATTTGATGTCAAAACTTAATCAGAAATATATGTTTTGAGGTCCCCTGAATTCAAGAAAGCATTTTTAGAAAAAAGTCTGTGTGTGAGAGAACATGATGACTCAAAAACAAAAAAAAATTGGTTAATTACCAAACTTGATATTTAGTTGAGAATCTTCCAGGAATGCGGCACAAAGATTTTCAAGGACATTCCTCCCCTCCAAATTGCCCATTAAATGGAACATTTTTCGATAACTTTGATTTTGTCAAAAATGGCTGTAACGGTATTGATTAAAATAGCATATATCAAAGACAATTACATCACCAATAAAATGTATATCCTGAATTTCCTGGGAATAGCCTCTGAAGTCCTCTTCATTATGAATTACTTTTGCATAATTGTAAACTGTAAGGAATAGACACAAACTTACTATGCAAATAATATAAATTTTGTTTTTATTTTGTTTTTTTTTTTTTGTGTCTAACGCCCGCTTTAACTACTTATGGCACCACATGCGGTGACACTGATGATACATGAATGATGATGGAGCACCGGTGGAATGTGATGGCGGGAGAAACCGGAGTACCTGGAGAAAACCCACCCCAGCACCGCTTTGTCCACCACAAATCTCACATGCGGTCGCTTGGGATCGAACCCCGGCCATCTAGGTGAGAGGCAAGTGGTCTAACCACTTGGCTACGGCGCAGCCCATAAATCTTGTTAAAACACACAATTTATTCCTATACATTTTTTTGTAGGGCTAACCATTTCAGAAATATTTCCCTGCTATTTGTTTCAGTTTTAGAATATTTTAACTTTTCTCAAATAGGAAACTATACTATCTTTTTTGTTTTACTCCTAACAATGGAAAGAGAATCAAATTTCAATGACAAACACATAGCAACGGCTTTTGAGAGAGTTAGTTAGTTTCTTTAGCCTTCTGTATTCCCTTGTTTCCCTCTTACTTAAAAGGAATTAAGTAATAATCTTTTATAAGAATAGTTTTTGTGAGGACCAGGTAGAGAAAGTCATGTGAATGAAACATATAAAATTTTCTTCTTAAACATATTCCAATGAAAATTGACATGATGCTTTGCACCCATCATGCATCTTCAGCTTTTCACAGTATGGACATAATACTGTGAGAGAGTTGATATACAAAGATCTTCCAAAGATGTAATGTAAAGATTGTCAAGAAAATCATTTAAAGCAAAATTATCCTTTGCATGGAACATTTTTCAAAATATTTTTCCCAAAAATGGCTTTAACAGTTTTGAATGTTTTTCTTTATTCCTAAAAGTTTGAATTTTGGGCAAAAATTCTTTTTTAGGTAGGAAAGGCCTTTGTTTATTTTTACTTAATTCACCTCAGGTGAATTTTATGAAGATTAATAAAATGATCATAGCTCTATAATGTGTACACATCGCCCGTCACTAAGATACCATATATTTAAGACATTTACATATGAAACAAAATATATATCTTTAATTTTCTGGGAATAGCCTAGACGTCCTCTTCATTTGGAAGAAATTTTGTATAATCTTCTACAACTGGTAAATGTTAATGAATGAAAGTGTACATCAAAAAGTGTAGACCTCTTTAAAATGCACAATTATACTTCTTTTTTTGCATGTGCCATTTCCAAAATATCCTGGAATAAGGTTCAATATTTTGTCATTCTTTTAGTTTTGTCAATATTCCATTGTTTCTAATGATTACATGGAAAGTGTATGGAATTTTAAGTCCAACATGCAGTGTCCAGTTCTTAAACATTTGATTATCACTATTCTCCACGTACGAGAGTGGATCAAACAGCAACACACAATAATTTTTTTATACCAAACATGTAATAGGTACTGTTACAAACAAATGCACAACTGAATGGACATGTTTGTCCCATTTTAGTTGGCAATTTTTTCAACACATTTCTCCCATTGTGATACCAGTTTCAAAATACTTTGTTTATAGAAGTGAATGGAACAGTATCAGAGTTTAGCCATCTGCAGACTGCTGTTTTCACTTCTGCATCTGATGCAAAGTGTGTACCAGCCAAGAATTTCTTCATATGACCAAACAAATGAAAGTCCGATGGTGCCAGGTCTGGAGGATGCTGGAGTATCTTCCAACCAAATTTGTTGATTTTCTCATGAACAGTAACCTCGTGGGGGTATGCATTGTCATGAAGTTTCATACCATCAGCATGAATGTATAGCTTTTGTCATGAAGAGCATTACACAACTTGGCCAACATTTTAATGTAGGCTGCAGCATTCATAGTGGTTCCATGTTAAGCAAAGTCTACCAATATCACATCATTTATTTTCCAGAATACTGTTACAAGCACTTTACAAGCAGATTCATTCACCTTGAATATCTTTATTTACCTGTGGAGCAGCATGTTTCCATTCCATAGAGGCCTGTTTTGTTTCGGGCATGTAGTGGTACACTCATGGCTCATCACCAATTACAATTCCCTTCGGAAAGTTATGTCCTTCTGCAGCGTAATGTGATAAGTGATCCAAGCTTGTCATTTGCTGATCCTTATGGTCATCTGTCAGATTCTTAGGCAACCAGCAAACACCAACTTTATGAAACTGCAACGTGTCATACACTGCATCGTATGAAATGTTGAACTGCTGAGATTAGGTTCCCAGTTGGATCCGCCAGTCATTCAAAATTACTGCTTCAATAACTCTGACATTCTGCATGGTTGTAGCTGTTGCCAGCCGTCTGGAACTTGGCACATCACAAAGGTTATCATGGCCATCTTCGAAGAATGTACATCATCTGGAGACATTGCTATGGCCCATACAGTCGTCACCATACACGTCATGCATATCCCTTTGAATTTCACTCGAATTATATCCTTTAGCCCATAAAAATCTCACTACATCTTGCTGCTCCTCACAAATGGACGATAGTAATTTGTACGTCAACCTTGTTGCACAGTGTGTGCTTCTCTTGCTAGAGCTAAAGAAGAGAAAAAACAGCTTCTGTAGCAGAAGCTTCAAACTATATCTTGGCAAAATTTCAACTTCCCAGCTGCAATACCAATACAGAAAATAATTATTGTATATTACTTTTTGACCCACCCTTGTGCATTGCTTTCGTAAAAATAGTTTGTATAGCCAGTAATAAATGATAGAGGGTAGAGAAAGGCATGTGAATGTAACACAACAGGTTATTTTTTACCATATCTTTCATTTTATTCATTTCTATTATAGTTACACCATGGTTAGATGAAGAAGCTGAGGAAATTGACTGGCTGGATTGGGTGTGTCCCAGAACAAGACAGGAGAAGTTGCTTTATATGACGTATAAAGACATGTGGGAGAGAGGTTATTTTATCACTTCAGGCCAAAAATTTGGAGGAAATTTTTTGGTCTATCCAGGTAAATTTATCTTATTCATATTCTCTGAACACATACAGCATTATTCCAAAAAGCAACTTTTTCACAAATGCTTACCAAAGTGTTAATACTTCTTGCTTTTTTAGAGGTATTAGCTTTCATCCAAAAATTCATAATGAAGACTCCACCAGAAATATCTCTTTTAAAGTTCACTGAACCCTGAAGCAGCACATTTTTTTTTTTTGTGTGTGTGTGTGTGTGTGTGTGTGAGAGAGAGAGAGAGAGAGGGAGGGAGAGGAGAGACTCACTCCTACCCTTATATGCATGAAAATATTTTATTTTCTTAAAACTTTTATCAATGATTTTGTTTAAAATCCATATGTAAAGATGTTTGCTTAACTAAAAATGTTAAAATAGTTGCACCCAAATAGATTTTTTACAGGATGAACAGTTGTAAAATGTCTATATTGCATATTCCCAAACCTGGTAAGCATGCTTGAAAGCTTGTGATTGTTTCTTTTTCTGCTGCTTTATGCCATACTTAATCTTACAAACCATTGGCACGTGACAAAATTTTAATATAAATATATTACCTACCTTAACGAATTCCTCTTTTTTCTGAAACATGTTAGCTTTTCTCCAACAATAATGCCATCTTCCTTTTTTATTTTGCAGAAAATGTATACATAAGTACCCACAACAAGAGTCTTCTTACAGTAATAAACAAATAGCTTTCTATTTTGTAGTTTTGAATTGTGTAAAACTATTTTTCACCAAAGGGAACTATAGAAACAGTATTTCTTGAGCCTACTCTAGTTATTCCTGACACTCTATGGGCTGGTTGTACAAACTCAAAATAAATCTTGGGATAGGTATTCTTGGAATACACTATTCATGGTATAAATGTGCTGACGAATTGTACGATGCAATTTTATTCCTTAGATATCTATTCGACTGTTTGCAGATTTATAGCTAATTTTGGCTATATTGCGAGTCATCCATGACCAACTTGATACGTAATTACTGTTTTATTTTCCTGAAAATTTGCATTGGTTTCACAATCAGCTGTTCCTAAAGTATTTATTATTTCTTATTTTAACTACTTACTATGAAACTATTATGAATGCTCACAAGCATGTTCGGATGCAGAATTGATATACACTTTACAAAACATAAACTTATATACTGACTTCTTTTGATAGGTTAGGAGTGTGGGAATGAAACCTCACTGTATGTGCAAAGTTGTACTTTGTGCTGATAAATGACATCTTTCCATTCCTGTGCTCAAAACAGCTAATGTACTTAAACTGGTTTCTATAATTTTATTCATTAAAACACTTAGTAATCAAATGTTTAAAATTAAATTAAATTTTTAAGCTCTAGCCAACACCACTAACAACTTAAAATATGCATAATTGCATAATTGAATCGTTGCACCCATAATAAGTATATAAACAATTTGCTATACAGGTATTATTAACCAACAGAAATATTAGTAGCTAATAGCTATGTCAAATGGTGCATTAAACAGTTCCCATTACAGCTCACACTTTGCTGATGGCAATATTTAATACAACAGCTTGAAATTGTCAACCAAACCGTTAAAAGAGAGCACTCCCTAGATCAAAAGCTTGTGGTTTTATCGCTGTTAAACATAACCTTCAAATGTCGCTAACATTAACACTTGTGGCTATGTAACATTTTGAAACGTATTGCCCTAGAAGAAACGAATCCTTTGTATTTCATCAATAAAATGTAAGCTTGCTCTTTACAACACTATGCATTGTACTGTTGAATTGCTTCACCACATTTTATATTTATTTTTGGTAGGATTAAATTTAATTGTTTCCATAAAAATAGAGGTGTTTTGATGATGATATTGTAGGTAGGTTTTTATGTTTTATAAATGCAACTTTATTTTAACTCTCTTCTTGTCATTTTCTTATAACCATCAAGTTATCTCTGTGTGATATCCTTTCTCAACTTTAATCTCATTATAGCAGTGTTCATTTATTGGACTACCTCTATAACATATTGTATTTAGCTTTAATATGTCCCTAAAAACATATATCGTTTATATCGGTCAAATATGGGTCAAAATTGTGTCCAGTATCCAAGCGGCCATTTTACTTTTTATACACTATTTTCGGAATAACAGCTTATCCCCGCAAGGAATCATGGAATAAGTTATTCCAAGTTTATTCCCTTGATAGTCTCTATTCCATTGTCGTACAACACAATTTAGCACATAACCATGGAATAACAACTAACAGAGGTTTATTCTGAGTTCGTACAAACTGGCCCTAAGTGGACTGGTAGTGCAATGTGGCAAACTTGCAGACTAAGATATATTTGATACACTTTCAAAGAAAATTAATATTGTGGTGCTATGTAAGTTATCACTAAGAATAAGAAATCACATCAAGGTAAATTTTTTTGGATAGATTTGGTATTTTTGAAGAAGTGCTTTACTTAATATAACTTATCATTTTATTAAATTTATACTTACCTTATTTTGATTTCTGTACAGGTGATCCACGCTTTTACCATGCTCACTTCATAGTCATCTGCATAGAAAATGACATTCTTAGTGCAACTAACATAGTTGCATTTGGAAGGCTTGGACATTCTGTAAGAAAAACTGCAGTTGTAGCAAGTTTTTCTGATGATGAAAGTTCGGTTTTGTATCAGTCTTTACAATGGAATGGCCTGTTGCAGGATTTTCTTAAATAAAGTATACTGCAAATTTACAGATTGTTACTATTTTTAAAACCTTTCCCATTATGCAATAAGTTGATAAATGTATATAGTTTAATTTCAGGATGTAGGAACTAAGTAAATATTGGACAGGTAGAGTTAGATTGAAAAATTAAATGCCATAGCTGGGATTGGAGACATGAATCTCCCAATCTAGCTGGTTTCTCTAAACACTGAGCTAACATGGCAATATACCGACTAGGCACTAGATTCTTTAAGTGACTCACATGTTTCCCAGTAAACCATAAGGTGATTTCAAATGATTTGAGATAACCAACCCTAATGGCAGCTTAACAGTGCCATAAGTACTATAGGTCCTGGGCTTCATAGTTTAACCAACTGTCAGGTCAGTTAATGTTAATCGTTTTTCCATACAAGCCATGTGTATGATAGAAGTTGAATAGCTAGAGTCAGATTGAAAATTCAATGGCAAAGCTGGGATTTAATGACAGATCTCCCAGTCTCTAGCTGGTTGCTCTAACTACTGATTTACCATGACAACATGCTGATGTGGCACTAAATTCAAGTGACTTGCATGTTTTTCGGTAAAACACAAGGTGATCTCAAATGATTTGAGATGATATATGCTAATTGTGGCTTACAATGCCAAAATATTTTATGTCCTTTGTGCTTCATAATTTAACCAATTATGGGGTCAGTTAGTTAATTGTTTTTTCACACAAGTGATGTGTACGATAAAAGTTGGGTTGGTAGTCACATTGAGAAATTCAGTGACATAGTCCGGAAGCCCGGAACCTAAAGTACTTATGCCATTGTAAGTTGTCATTAGGGTATGCCATCTCAAATCACTTTTGATCACCTTGTGGTTTACTGGAAAACGTGCAAGTCACTTAAAGAATTTAGTGCCCTATCGGTATGTTGCCATGGCAGCCAGTGGTTAGAGCAGTCAGCTAGAGTCTGGGAGATCATGGCTATGGCATTGCATTTTTCAATATTATTCTACCTATCTACACACATGTGTGAAAAAATAATTAAGTAAATATTTTTCCAAAAAAGATTGTTTTCCTTTTGCTCTGCCTAAGCAAGGTGCATATTTTGATAGTGAAAGAAACTATAGCATGCTGTTCTTTTGGGTTCACTGAATAATAGAGTCTTTGTCATGAAAGAAGGTAGTTGTATATGTAGCAAAGTCTGTCGGATATATATAATGAAGAAATGACAGTTGTGCAGGTTTGTCAGATGACAAGGGGTTCATCCTATTGCTGACCAATCAGAAATAAAAGAAAATGAAACTGATATTAATTACATTTTCCTGTAATAATAATCCCATGCCACTACAGCCATGAGGAGCCTTATGCATGGCAGAGGTGGACGATCATCCAACCAACACAGTGAGGTGATATGGCCAGCACCATGCTTCCCCCATCCAGCAAGTTAATTCCTTTTGGGCACCAGTCCTACGCTCAAAACAAAATCTGCACCATTTCCTGCAATATTTTTGCATATTTAGGTAATTAGAATCTTTGGGCATGGATTTAAATTACAAAACTAAATGGTGCTTTAAAGTTGTGCACTGTACATTTTGTAAATTTTATTATCAGTCAGTTACTAATGCTTGGTGATGGACATAGTTTTATTTTTTATCAAGAATAAGGAATTGATCAGTTTTATCATTTGTTGCTGTTTTTTTTTATTTATTTTTAAATAGATTTGAATTAAGTAGCATCTTATTCTTTTAGTAGAAAAAAAGAGGAAGGGAAGAAATAACATTTGAGCTCATGAGATAGACATTTTCATTTACTGACAAAATTCGAAACTGCATTTTCAATATTCTACTGAAGTCTTCTACCCACCCGAAAATCATCAAAAATTGCATCATGCAGCTGCAGTTGTTTTGATTCAACCAATGCATCCTAAATAACTTGCAAAACTCGAGCATTCAGAGAGAGCATGTTATTGGCATAGTTACTGATTCTGCAAGGTATGTATCAAAAATGAATTAAAACACTGCAAGGCTGATAGAAAATATGTGTCATGTTAGGTATGCAAGTTGAATAACATTGGCAGTATCTATGAAGATGAACTGGAATTTTTAAAATTAATCAAGAGGAACAAATACTTGAGTTCTTGAGGGAGAAATGACTAGTTTCAGGTGAATAGGTTTATAATGTTTCAAATTGGAAGAGTTCTATGCTGCAGCAAACAGCAACTGAAAACTGACTTGAACTCAGTAGAGACTAGGGTTAAATAAACTCGAGCACTGATTTTGAAACATAAACATGCGATATCTGAACGCAGCATTCTACAGCTAACAAAAGTGTGTTCGCTCCCTGTCTTTTGGCTTGAAAAGCTTGCTAAGCTTAATAAATCTAATAATTCTTTTAGCACCGTCATGTCAATAGTTTGCATTCCATTTCTGCATAATTATGCATGTATGCACATTTATAGTAGAACATTCAAACATATATATGTACAAATAATAATTATCATTACAGTGCTTATGTGATTCTGATAATGATATAATACATGGGTATGCTTATTCATGTGTAGTATTAAAACTATTTGAGGTAAAAATCTGTGTTTTTTTTTATGGTTCTGATACAAACATTATTCCCTCTCTTCCTCGTGAATTACTTTTTTGCAAAATTTTAATATTTTGTCTTAGCACAAATAGTATTTATGAGAGACGGAATTACTTAGCGCGTTACTCCATAGTTAAGCGGTAATGAAATATGCCAACATAGCAGCACTCAGATTGGCTGCTGGAATTTTGGTTAAAATACTGTATATTAAAGATATTTACAGATAAATATAATGTATGATTTGAATTTTCTCGGAATAGTCACTGAACTCCTCTTCATTTTGGATGACTTTTGCATGACTGCTGAACCGTAAGAGATAGACAAAAACTTGCTGCACAAAGAATGTAGAGCTCATTAAAACACACAATTTATGTCATATACATTTTTTTCATAGAGTTGACCATTTCTGAGATATTCCTTGTTATTTGTTTCAGTTTTAAAATAAAACTTTTCTCATACAGGAATTTTTCAACTCCTGGCCAAGCAAAGAGAAGAATTTCAATCACATGGCAACCAGCTCATAAAAGATTTGACTATAGCTTTAGCCTAGTGTACTCCCATATTTTCCTTCTGTTTATAAGAAAGCAAGTAATAATACCATTTCTGCTTACTCTTATCTTAATTAGTATGAAGTAGATAGAAGAATATGCTTTTTAACAATAATTTGTTAGAGGTGTAGACAATCATCATATGAATGGGATACATCAGATTTTTCAAAATATATTAAGACATTGTGGAATATTTCATGTTGCTTAGTGATGGTAACCCTGGAATCAATGTTTTATTGTAACCAGCATTGATACTAGGTTGAAGAACATAGAAATGACTTGGATAGTGGAACACTGTGACATCAGTAATAGATAATTTTTACCTGGACATGTTTCAAAGCATGTGTACACTTTATCTTCAGCAGACTCCAACTGACGCAGTATTTCCTACAGTGGTTTCTTAATTATTTGGCATTGACCTGATTTGTGTTCCTGTTATGTATGTCCATAGACTGCTGTGTGGCGGCAAATCAAAATTCATTAGGTTATTTTGATTCTTAATGATGTGGATCCTCTCCCAAACATCTAACTCTGCTGCATATCTTGCTGGTTTTATAAGTGTAATGTTTTGGTTGATATCATGGTTTAGTGACCAAAAGTGGTGAGCAATGGTGGATTTGTCTGTCTGTTTGTATTCAATTGTTCTGAAATGTTCTTTTAGTCTTGTTTCTAAATTTCCATTCGTTTTACCTATGTAGAGTTCATTGCAATCTGAACATTCTATTTTGTAAATGCCAAATTTTTGGTGTTCTGGAATTGGGTCCTTCAGGTTGGTGCTTAGTACTTTCTGCAGGCTGTAGTTGTTTTGATATGCTAAAGAGATATTGCATTTTTTAAAAATGTTTGGAATGTATGACGTAGATGTGGATGGTATATGATTTATTTGAAGATGGGTTTCTTTTACATGGCTTAGTTTTGTGATTCTTTTTTGTTTGCAATTTCTGATTTTCTTGTGGCCATTGCCCACCACTTTTGGTCACTAAACAATGAAATAAACCAAAGCATTACACTTATAAAACCAGCAAGATATGCGGCAGAGTTGGGTGTTTGGGAGAAAATCCACATCATAAGCACCAAAATAACCTAATGAATTTTGATTTGCCATCACAGCATCAGGTCAATGCCAAATAATTAAAAACCCACTGGAGGAAACACTGCATCAATTGGAGTCTGTTACTATTATCCAAATTAATTAAACTTCTAATTCAAATACATCACAGTTACTAACTTCTGTGCCCAAATTATATAGAAATGACTGGACAACAAGAGCAAAAATAGCTGTGCCAGAACACACCTTGCAGAGTGGCCACGACATCAGATTCTTAAGACAAGACATTCTTAATACTACGGCCTACTATCGTGCTAGTGTATCCTGAAGCTATAGAGATTTTCAAACAAAAATAATGTCTATAAAAAACAAGAATCAGCCAGTATTCATTAAGTCTGGGTACCATTGTTACAAAATAGCACTCCTAACTGCATTGGAGGACCAGTCACCAGTAAGGACTAAACCAAGTCCAGATTAAAGGCCACAAATTATTACAAATTATCTCAGAAACATCACCTGGACATATCAACAAGCAGTGTTTCTATTTGCATTGTGATTGGTGGAACAGCATAAATACAAAACAAGAGGGCTGGACCATCTCATATAATCAGAAAGCTATCAGACAATCCTATATTAAATAGTAAGTCACACTGTAAGTTCCTTTTAAGACTAGAGAAGTTAAGAGTGCAACTCATTATTTAATAACTATAACTTTCTTTTTTTTCCAGATTGGAATATATATATATATATATATATATTCCAATCTGGAATATACACACACGCACACACTCTTTGAACAAAATCCTTAAAAAATAAAACCATTTTTACTATTACCAATTAAGTTTTAACAATTTTAACTGCTGTGCGTTTTAAATTTTACTGCTTTTGTTTTATTTCTCATGAATATTGGTCATACTTTTAAACTATTGTTTCATAGACATGATAAAGACAAAGGGCATGTCACGAGAAAATGTGGCTATTAGAAGCCAATTTTCACAATTTGTATGTGCCAGTGCAGAATATTTTGAAAACAAGAGAGAAAAAAAGACTGGCCCTTTAATTTCAGTACAGAAAGTTCATAGGGAAGCACTGTGGCATTAAATTAGCATAAAAATATTGTTGTATCCATATGTAAAACCATATCTAAAGCTCGAGAAGAAATTGGTTCTGTAGAATTACTAATGATTCTTAGAAAACAAAATCAGACAGCTTTTAAAACAAAACTACACATTTTATAAGTCAGTGTATCGATGATAACTTTTAGTAGCATCAAACCAGGTGAATTACTGCTTCTCTCTCTCCCCGCCCCCTCTCCAAAAAATTTGATGCCAAGATTTCACCAGAAATACATATTTTAGGACTCCCTATATCCAAAATCAGCATTTTTGGGAAAAGGTTCATGTGTGTGTGTTTATATGTCTGTGAACATGATAACTCAAAATTGAAAAATCTGTAAAGTACCAGACTTGGCATTTAAGTTAAGGGTCTTCCAAAGATGCAATGCAAAAATTTTCAGAAAAATCCTCCCCACCCCAAACTATCCTTTACATGGAACAAATTTTGAAAATTTTGTTGCTCTCAAAAATGGCTGAAATGATTTTGATTAGGATACTGAATATTAAAGATATATTTACATGAAAATAAATTGTGCATCTTGAATTTTCTGGGAATAGCCTCTGAAGACCTGTTCATTTTGGATGACTTTAGCATACCTGGTAAACGATTAAGAGAGAAACAAAAACTAGCTACACAAAAAAAATGTTGATTTTGTTAAAACACACAATATATGCCATATAAGTTTTTCATTTTTGTGGAGTGGACCAATCCCAAGTTATTCCTCGTTATTGGTTTCAGCTTTAAAATACTTGAATTTTTTTCATACTGGAATTCTTAAAATCCTGGCCATAGATTTCAACCCAATGGCAACCACCTTTTAAAAGATTTGACTATTGCCTCCTTAGCCTAGTGTAACTCCTTATTTCCCTTCTACTCACAGGGGAGCAAGTAATAAGACCATTTCTGCTAATGTTTATCTCGATTAGTGTGAAGTAGATAGAAAAATAAGCTTTCTAACAATAATTTGTTACAGAGATGACTTTTTCAACATCCTTTTTTTTTTTTTTTTTTCCTTTCTCATCATTTCTTAGTAGTTTTATATATGTTAGTTACAAAAAAAGGATATATTGACGTAAACTTAAACTGATACTGTATTACTTATTCCCAACTGTTATTTTCTCAGTAAATTGGGGCAAGTCACCCCAATTGTGACAATGCGAAAGTCACAGCTGCATTCACAAGAAACCATCATTAAAACTGGATACTTGTGGTTTTTCTGCCATGCTTGCATGTTGTTTTCTCAGGTACTTTTCTATCTTTAAAATGTCCTGAGTTTTAACTAATTGTTTTGTTTGAGTGTGGGTTGTGTGTTTGACATATTCAAAGAAATGCATGTTTTGGTTGTTGGACAAGGCTAAACATGGTGTGGATAAACATTTAAACCATGGGCAAGGTTTATTTCCGCTAATATGTATATATAGAAAGGAATACCCAACCATTAAGAAAACTATTAGTTCTCTTAAAACCTCTGATCTCTTCATCTTTTTCAGTTAGGAAAATTTGTAAAATTTGTGGTGCCTAGATGCAGATTTTTGAGAAGTACACAGAAGGCAACCTTTACTTGTGTCATTTGGATTGGTGACTTGGCTAACACAGACTACTCTTACTCAAGGGATCAGTGCCAGTAAAGCTAGGAAAGGAAGGAAGACTTATCATTTATCTGGGACCTCGGCTGAGTTTGTTCCAAATTTTCCCCTGCTGTTCAGATGAGTAAAATGCTGAACTACCATGAGTAAAAGGATGATGGTACTTCAGAAAGTGTTGTCAGGATCATAGCTTGCCAATTCAACTGGTCCTTCAATAGTTTTTACTTTCTCTACATAGTACATAGGTAGAGAAGGTATTGCACTCCACTCAAAAATTCTACATAGAGATTTCACCAGAAATACATGTTTTAGGATCCCCCATATCCAAAAAACACTTTTAGAAAGAGATCTGTATGTCTGTGAACACGATAACTCAAAAATGAAAAGTTAATAAAATGCCAAACTTGGTATTTAAGTTTAGTATCAACAAGGATGTGACACAAAGATTTTGAGGGAAATCCCCCTCCAAAGTACCCTTTACATGGAAAAAAGTTTTATAATTTTGATTTTCTCAAAAATGGGTCTTAACAATTTTGATTAAAATACTGTATATTAAAGATATTTATGTGACAAAGTGCATACCTTGAATTTTCTGGGAATAGCCTCAGAATACTTCTTTATTCTGGATGAAGTTTGCATAACTGGTAAACTGCAAGAGATAGACAAAAACTTGCTAATTGTAGATCCCATTAATACACACAATTTGTTATAATCATTTTTTTGGGGAGTTTACCATTTCTGATATTTCTTTTTATTGGTAAACCGTAACCAATACACAAAATCTTGCTTTACAAAACTTGTAGTTTTCGGTAAAGCATACAGATGTCAAATATATTTTTGTTTTGTGTGGAATTAACCATTTCAGAGATATTTCTTGTTATTGGTTATACGTATTCCAATAATATACATTTCCCAAAGAGACCTTGTCATTCTTTCTGGCCATGTAGAGAATCTAATGTCAATACAGCTACATATAGCGACTAGCTATAAAAATATGTGATTCTCGTTATAGCCTAGTTTATTCCCTTATTATACTTTAATCTACAAAGAAAGAATTAATAAGACCTTTTCTGTAATGCATGAAATAGAAGAAGTGTTTCTTAGAATAGTTTGGTGTAGAATAGGTAAAAAATGTTATGTGAATGGAACACAGCGGAAGGAAACTAAGGAAATACACTAGGCTAAAGAGATAGTCAAGTTTTTAAAATTTTCGGACTCAGGAGATGCCAAAACATATATTTCCGGTGAAACCTCGACATTGAATATTTGGGTGGAATACAATAGATGCTTCTCTGTCCAGCTTATACATTGTACATGCGGGCTAGAGAAAGTAGCATAAACATGCAGAGAATTGTCACTCACATGTCAACTCACATACTTTATATCGGGTGAGTCTTTTCATGTTGCAGATTGGTAGCTGGGCATTCCTGCATTTTATAAACAGTGCGAAATACAGGTGCTGACACCTCATTCACCAGCCCCTCCCGGCCGGTTAATGCGGTTCTCATGACCTGGAGCCGCTACTTCTCCATCAAGTAGCTCCTCAATTGGCCCCCCAGGGACCTTACGAGGCTGAGTGCACCCCGGTCCAGGTCTCCCAGCGGTGGGAAAAGCCCCACGCCGGTACTGGGGATCGAACCCAGGTCTCCCGTTTGGTAAGCAACCGGGATATAGTATACAGATTTTATTTTTATTTATATTTTATTTATTTACCTAAATGTATTTTTAAGGTCATTCCGTAAATACTATTGTTTAGCAGTTTATACACTTCGGAAAGAGTCTAGTTATTGCAATGCTCCCGCCGTTTAACTATGGTGTTTTCTACATGTGATTTAAACACTTTCCTGGTCGAATATCCGGACAGCGTGTACCTTCGATATTACAAGCCCGTGCCTCACATAAAACTGAAGTAAAGTTGAATGCACCAAAACATTCTTTACATCGAATAACGTTGTGCACAACCTGCTATTGTAGTGCTCAGATTCTGAGAAGAGCTCGTGGTGCGTGCTATGTAACATGTTGGGATAGGTTAGGTCCACCAATGGTAAGAAACACTTATCGCTGGCAGGGTCCCAGGTCAACCAATTATCTGGCAAATGTGTTAATCGCGTTTGATGCGTTGTGGGTAGTTTGTAGGCCATAACCTTGCTAATCAAGGAGTTGATATCAAGAAATAAAATATGTTCATTCGAGTTTTTAACAACAGAATGCCGCAAGCCATATTGTGAAGCACCACCACGTATCTGTTTCTGAAATAAGGTGTTCAGCTGTTGTTTATCGTTTACCCGAATCAAATTCGGATTGTGTTTGTTAGCACAATACCAAGTGTAGGACGGAAGTCCCTGAAATCACACGGGATCGACCCCATTCGCCAAAAACGCATTTCGTCTAACAGTTCGTATACATCTGCTAAAAAAAAATGTAAATGGCGAGTTATTTATGGACACTCTTTAACTATTATGGTTCTCAGCGTCCCATTCTAAATTGGGCGTCAAAGACCGCTTAATTTTGCTCAGAGGCCTCTCTATCAAGCTTGAGGTTCTTTTACGTGCCGTAAATCTATGACACGGGACCAACGGCTTTACTTCCCTTTCGAAGGAAGCCATGCTAAGGATTTTTACAGCCAAAAAAATCCATCTTCCTCCACCGGGTTTGAACCCGCGACCTTGGGTATATGAAGTTAGCATAGTAACCACTACACCACGGAGGACGACCATCTGCTAGAAGCATCACGTGTAATCTCAAATAGTAATTGTGTACTGTTCGAATTTGCTAAAGCTTTTTTCTCTCCATGTCCTACATGCTTTATTTTTGTCCTGCTGTTTACCTTGCAACTTCGAGTTCCATGCCTCATCATTGGCGGGTAGCGGCATGCTAAGCTTTTCGCTACAGTCGGACCAGTCGTGCGGAAAGAGATTTCTCGGTGGCCCCATGTGTGGCAAATTGAACGTGGTCTGTTAATTTTGCCGATGTAGAAGCAAGGTGCGAGTAATTGTAAGTATCCATAAAACGCACGCCGCAAGCACAGTCAACATGTCCAGCTTTTCGAAATTTTTAGCAGACACCGTTACCTTTGTACCGAATCTCTTGATTAATGCACGAACGATAAAATGACAATCTTATCCCATGACATTATGAAAATTATGGGACAGGCGTTCTCGGGCGAATTCCAACACGACAGGTGATACGAGCCTGTGAACCGTCTTTGTAGTTGCGTCTACCAACAATTTGGGCATAAGCAACAGTCTACTGTGCGTACGTCAAGTGCGACGAGCAGTCCCGGATAAAGAAATATACCCCGATTATGAACCCTTCGGCTAGATGGTTACCTTCTCTCACTGTCTTAAGTTTCCCTACAATAATGGAACGGTTGGAGATTGCGCATCAGCAAAAGCCGGAAGGAGTGTGCCTACCGTTATGTCCAATATATGCTTCAAAATCTGCACAGCAAACCAAATTATGCATACAGTTAGGCTTAACTACGCTCCTGACATTGTCGTTCTTCCCAATTGTTCCGATGCGGACTCCACACGCATTGGGAGCATGGTACGTAAGGCACGAATTACAAAGTTGTCTTACAGTCCGTGACCTATCATTAAGAAACTGACTCGCATGTTTCCCGGGAAACCACAAGGTAATCTCAAATTATTTTGAAATGACAACCCCAATGGCGACTTACAACGCTGTAAGTACGTTAAGGCATGGCAGTTGAGAAATTCAATGCTATGCCGGCATGTTGCCATGGTAGCTCAGTAGAAGAGCAATTGGCTAGAGAGCGGGAGATCCGTGGTTCAAATCCTGGCTATGGCATTGAATTTTTCAGTCTGACTCTACCTATCCTAATTCTGTCGTACCCACGGCTTGTGTGAAAAAAAACAATTAAACCAATACCCATTGTCCATAATAGTTGGCTATACTATGAATCCTGGGACTTAAAATACTTACACCATTGTAAGTCGCCATTGGGGTTGTCATCTCAAAATAATTTGAGATCACCTTGTGGTTTCCCGGGAAACATGCGAGTCAGTTGAGAAATTCGATGACATGCTGGCTTGCTGCCATGGTAGCTCAGTGGAAGAGCAACCGGCTAGAGACTGGAAGATCTGTAGTGCAAATCCCGGCTATGGAATTGAATTTTTCAGTCTGACTCTACCTATCCAAATGCATGTATTAGTCTGACTCAAATGAAATTTGCTAGTAGTGGAGAATAAAAACACATGTTTAGAGGTTTTAACAAAAACTATTACTAAAAATATTCTACCATAAGTTATAATAATGGCGACGCCGTGGTTGACTGGCTAGACCGCTCACTTCCCATCTAGGCGGGCTCAATCCCAAGCGCCCTTCGGTGGTATTTGTGGTGGACGAAGCGGCGTCTGGGCGTGTTTTCTCCAGGTCCTCTGGTTTCCCCCGCCACTCATTCTACCAATTGCTCCATCATCACCTCTCCAATAATCAATTTTGCTTACATTTTATATCATTCCCTTCCTTATGTTTCAGCCTGGCTACGGGCCGAGCCCTCGTAACAGGTTCTCCATTCTGTGATACCGTGCCGTTGGCTCCCCGACAGGATTCTAATCCCTAGTCATTGGCTTGTAAGTCCTAGGGGGGTCTCACTCCTACAAATACGGGAAGGGTAAGCTAATTACGAAACGAAATTATAATCGTTGTATAAAATTAAATTATGGGAAGAAATTGTAACAAAGATTATAAAAGATGTGCAACAGCAATAAAATGTATAATAAAGGATAATAATTACAAAAATAAAGCATTTACGTTCTGTTTAAACCATATCTTCATCCCTTCCTCCTGGGGGTTGTTAGCCGCAATAGATTATGTAGACAGGTCGCAGTACGTCAGGTGTTCCCCTACGGTTTATAACCTGTATACCCATACCAATATAAGACTGCGGTTTTCAGTTCTTGGTATTTGTGTGTGTGTGCGCGTGTGTATGTGTGAACTGAAAAAACAAATATCGAATAAATACCAAACTTGGTATTCGAGTTCAACATCTTCAAAAGATGAAACACGAAGCTTTCCATGAAAATTTCCAACCCAATGCCTTTAATTATTTTGATTTAAATTTCATGTAACTAATAACATAAAACACATGCCTATCTTGAATTTATGGGAACAGCCTTTAAACTCCTTTTCAGTTAACAAGTTTTTCGTACAGTTTCATTTAATTAATAAACCTTAGGAGATAAACAAGTTATTGCACAAAAGTGTAGATCTCTTTAAAACACAACTTATTTCAAATACTCGTAGCTTCCTTGCGACATCGGGCATTTCGGAGATGACCATTTTAATTGGTTTGGATGTTTTAGTACTTTGTCCTTTTTAAATATGGTTAGCATTCACATTATGGTCACGATATCATGGAAAAGAAATAGAATTTCCAGGCCAGCATAACCCGCTTTTAAACATGGAACTATCGGTTCTGTTTGCTATAGCATTCCCCTTCTGCAGTCAACGAACTGTGTAATAAAATATATTTGCAAACATTTCGCTCGAATAACTGAATGAAATTGGTGAAATAATGCTCAAATGATCTGGGGGTCCGTGGAGCTTAAATTTACCCGACATTCGTCTTCTCAGGATAAAGGAAAACCCCCCAAAAAACTTATCCGAGTAACCTGCCCTAAGCGAGATTCGAACTCACGAACTTTTGAACGTGAGGCAGACACGCTACCACCACACTACCCAAGCGGGCTAAGGTTTCTTGTGAATATTCTGTAAAAGTGAACGGTAGTGGTTAGAGAAAGCCGTGTAAATGTAACAGAAAGGAAAGTTGTTTACCTTGGACAGCCCTGCTCTTTATGTATGATATAAAATAGAATGAAATAGAGTTAAGCTAGGTTTGGCAACACTGGCTGTCGATGTAGTGCCAGATAAATCCTCCCTGTAAAAGCTAGGATCCCCTGGGGGGGGGGGGGGGAGCCCTTGAACCACAGTTTGAAAACCGCTGATATGAAGTTTTATCTATGCTTATAATCAATCGTAATGGATAGAGAAGTTCATACAGGTTTTTTGGGTTGCATGCATTATTTATTTTTGTTTCAGAGAAAAAGGGCAGGGAAACTAATAAAAGTAACAGGAACATTTTTGAGGCGCCTAATTTCACCCAATCGAAAGAATGCAGTAGTACTCATTGCACCGACATACAACTTGTTTCTTTTGTAAATTTTAAAACTATTCAATGCTTTGCTTACTTAGGCGACAGCTCAGTCTGCTGTTCTTTAAACCTCTGGCAGATTTATGGCCTAGCCCTAAGGGGAAGACAAGACCAATTAATTATTTTCCAAAAGAGTGAGCAGGTCAGTTATGTTAGGTGCCAAGTTTCCCCTAAGAAATATTTTATTACCACCATTAGTAAGCCCCAGAGCCTCCAGGAAACGACCAGCTGGTTCATGTCTGTCAGCGGCCTGAGATAAACTAACTTCGCATCAAAAGGCTCGAGCTCTCTAATTTCTTAAAGCAGAGGACAAAATTACACCCAAATAAGTATTATCAACTACATAGTTACTTTCACTATGAGCTTACAAAAGCATGCCACCCAAAAGTTCTATGTGTAGATTTCACCGGCAATGCATGTTTTGAGACCCCATGGACCTGGGTAGCAAAAGTTCCGGTAACGTGTGTGTCTGAGAACAATATAACTCAAAAACGAAATAAATAGGAAACGTGATATATGTTCACGACCTTCTTAGGATGCAATACTAAGATGTAGAAGAAAATCCCCTACTCTAAACTTGACTTTGTCAAGCCGAATTGTATTAGAATATCTTATACTTAAGTTATTTATATGAAAAATAAGTCTACTTATAGGTATCTTGATTTTCTTGGAGTAGCCCCTGAAGTCTCCCTTAATCAAACCACTTTTGTATCGCTATTATTTACTATTTTCTATTCTATGTTCGTAGTTACAGTAAGTAGAGTAAGTACCAGGTGGCCTAACTGCCCCGTATTTGTTGTGTGCAGATATCCCTTGGTGCGTTAAAGGAGCTGCAGAACTTAATGGGGCTATTTCAGATAAAAACCTGCCAGTGGAGAACTGGTGAGAGCGACCTTCGCTTTAAACGTCTTGCTATCATCAGAGACTGTGAGTAGCTCGCGCTCATTGCGAGAGGTAAAACGAAAGGCGCTCTCGTCCAAAACTGCGACATCGAGGTTTCACTAAAAATATATGCTTGAGGCACCTGTTTGTTTCTATGAGCAGCATAAGTCAAAACTAAAAATCGGTTAAGTAAGAAACTTAGATTTTAAGTTCAGGATATTCCAAAGATAGGTGAAGCCGTGGCCGAGTAGTTAGACCGCTCACCTTTCACCAAGATGGTCTGGGTTCGATCCCAGGGGACCGTATATTAAAATAAAATAAACATGCATCGTTTGGCACTGCGGTTTCAAGAAATACACTATATGCGCATTAAATGCTGAACTTTTTATGAAATGTCAAAATAAATTATTTTAGAACATTTTGCATAGAAAAATAATTCTCAGATATCAAAGTTAACTCCGCCACGGTTGTATTTTGCATGGTGAGCAACAGTTTCGATGACAACTCTAGGTGGAATGGAGAGCTGTCACACTTCCCCTTCTTTTACCAACATCTCAGGGCTGGTCTAAAGAAACCTGTACGGGATATTTTCTTGGGAGGTATGTATTTGCTCTTTCTCTACCACTTACCCATACTCAATATTTGCATAATTCTGGGCACTTTTGTGTTAAATTAACTTTCAAATTTGAATACTGCATTCAACTTTCATTCAGGATCATTGTTATCTGATAAGTTACAGCCAGAATGTGTTACCTTAATACAGTGATGAACCTTTTTCCATAAACTGGAGCTAATTTGGCTCTTAATGGGTTACTTTGACACAACTTTTGAAAATTTATTATTCTATAAATACACGCACACACATACACACAGAATGGCCGCACCATAGTCGAGTGGTTAGACCACTCGCCTCTCACCTAGACGGCCGGGGTTCGATTCCAAGTGACCACATGTGAGATTTGTGGTGGACAAAGCGGCACAGAGGCAGGTTTACTCTGGGTTCTCCGGTTTCCCCCATCATCGCATTCCACCGGTGCTCCATCTTCATTCAATGCATCATCAGTGTCTCGCCTGCAGTGCCATATGTAGTAAACGTAGGTGTTAAACACTATCTTTCTGTCTGTCTCTCTCTCTCTCTCTCTCTCTCTCTCTCTCTCTCTCTCTCTCACACACACACACACACACACACACACACCAGGTCTACAGATGTATTCGGCCTTTAGCGTCGAGTGACGTCATGATTAGCCCAGCGAGCCCCTTGTTTCAAAAGGAAGGTGCGGAAGTGAATTTTGGACTGAACGCATTGCCGACTTTATAAACCGGTTCATGTAGGTATACTGGGCGGAGCAGAACTGTTCTTCACCAGGAAATTTTATGCGTTCTTTTCATGCGAGATGGAAGTGACCACTGATCACAGAATTTGCATGGTTGAGTGCTACTTCCGAACGGGAAGAATACGTTAACTATCAGCATAAATGCTGTGATTGCGAGTTTACGAGACGTAAGCGAACGTTCCAAATGTAAATATTGGAAAGGCACGTTACAAGTCCCATTTCACTAATGTGACCTTGAAAATCCTGTTATCCATTCTCCTTCTGCTCATTGTCCGCTAGTCCTCTTAAAAAGGGGTAATATAGTTCCAAGGTCTTTGGAAAGACCGTGACCTTCGTTATACCATGACTGATCCAGCGATAAGCTGCACTGCATGACATCATATGGTAGTGTATGCATCATCTATCCCTAACAAACAAATAGCAGATCAGTTGAGTAACGATACTAGCTGAATAAGCATTTCTTAGAAATATTTTCTGAACTGTGAAAAGTAAATTGTGTCTTCAAGGCTATATAGTGCAAGTTTTACATAGTGTATAGTCTTACATTAGTGTCTAATTTTTTGATGCAACTAAGTTTATAATTATTACCAAGGTAAAGTTGTAATGAACATCCACAGGTTATAAACGCTCAAATTGTGCTTACTAATGCTAAGAAATAATAACAGACGTTACTGCTTTTATTTAAAATTTGGAGGATAGTAAATGGGAAGGGTCAAGGTCAGTTCAGGAAATGATGTAGGAAATACGTATGGGAAGTTAATGGTTAAATGCAGAATATAACAAACGAGGCCTTTGGAACGTAGTAGAATCAAGGCTAGAGGATATTGATAGATAAGATATTTTTATCAGTGTAGGTGAGAAAATATCCTTGATATGTAGAGGAATAAAACTACTCTAGAAGAGGGGAAAGTACATAGAGATATGCAATAAACTAGGAAGAGAAGGATTTGCATGGGCAAGAATAGGGGTTAAAAACTTGAAAGGCATTAGGCTTGATGAAGATGTACAAAAATGTCCAATGTGCGGAGAAATTGACAAAGATTTTCATTATATAGTATACTGTAATCAAACAGGGATTGTATGGGGGGATCAAATTTGGTAAAAAAAACATGGGATAAATTGGATGGGGAAATAGTAATCAGGAGGGTTCTGCCCGCAAAAGCAGAAAAATATATAAATAAAAGGCAATTTGTTTTTCTCGGTTGTTGCTATTGCGAACTTCAAAAAGCGTTGGGGGCTGGAAAACAACTACAAACAAAATCTGGCATACTGCGATTCTGAAACAGAGTTACTATTGTCACACACTAGTTACTAGTGCTTAAAACTTGCACCGAGATACAAAAACAAGGGGTTTTTCTATATGGCTAATCACAGGTACACCTCAAAGTCAACTATAAAGGTACAGTAAGAGGCGGCGCCGTGGCCGAGTGGTTAGACCGCTGGTCTCTCATCCAGGTGGTCCGGGTTCGATCCCAAGCGCCCGCATGTTGTGGTGGGCGAAACGGCGTCTCGGCGAGTTTTTTCTGGATCCTCCGGTTTCCCCACCACTCCTCGTCACCTTTCCTATCATCCAGTTCCTCACGCTCATGCCTGGCTATGGGCCTACCAGTGTTCCAGGTTCCCCATTTTGTGGTCTCTTGTCGTTGGCTCCCCGACAGACTTCTGACCTTAGGCATTATAGGGGGTGTTAGTACTAAATCCGGGGAGGGCAAGCCAAAAAGGTACGTGTAGCTGTGGAATACTAATAAAGGGGTCTTAAATCTTAGGCATTGCTAACGTGGCACAAATCCTTATAATGTATTCCAGATCACAGAAATGCATATTTATTAGTTTTTTTTAAGATTTGCGTCGATTTTATTTATTCATTTTCTTGTACTATATTCAGTACACAGATATTTTTGCATTATTGTCATTATAGATAAGAATAAATATCAGAAATTTCAGTATTCTTCTGGGAAATAAGAGTAACCTATAGCCTCTAATCGTATTCTTGGAGAAAATCATTCCAATCTTTTATTATTATTATTATTATTATTATTATTATTATTATTATTATTATTATTATTACTACTACTATTATTATTATTATTATTATTATTATTATTAATAATAATAATATTCTAGAGCTTCAGCAAGCGGAACGAAGGTATCGACGTAGCCGGATTCAGTTTATCTTTCAGAGCCTTCACAACCAAGAATTTAGCATTTTCTTAAGGAACAAACAGGCCTTTCGTTTGTCCTTTATCACAACCCGACAGGAAGCTTCTTAAGACAGAATTGTAAGAAGTTTGTGTTTGTCTCCGTATTGGAAGACAACCCGCCGACTCTGCCCACGCGGTCAGGAAATATAAATCTCGCAGCGACAAGAAGTTAAATCCACTGCAAATATTTCAAGTTGTTCATTTTTTTGCGGCTAGAAGACTCACAGCTGTGGCCAACGGCTGCAGCTGATTTGCTGAGCTTAATTATTTGTAAACTCTTTTTATTCATTCTGTACCTCAATATCAAAATATCTGAGTGAGCGAGATGATTCCGTGGTAATGAGGCTCACATTTAGAGATACCTGGTTTGATTTCCGTCGACCGCCCACTCTGACCTTATTTCGTGGTTTTTCATGGTCGGTAGGTGAATGCTTGGGTTGTTTATGTAATGCCTCGATTCCCTTTCCATAATTTCCCTTTCCTTTAGGTGTGCCTCAAGGTTTCATGGCTGATTGGTGGTCCGGACAGATGGCACGGATACTTTCTCCAAAAGAAGTCACTACAGGCCTGCTTGGTTGATGGGTTGTTCATCGCCCTCTTTGAGTAGCTTCAGCAGTGGGACGTGTCTTTGAGTTGATACCGTTAGAGATTTCCGTAAAGTCTGCCTGGGTCCTGTAGCCTCCTGTGGTCCCTTCAATTCATCCCTTTCTCCTGGGATGTGGTAACTACCTCCTATAGGTTGCAATGCACGAGGTGACCTCGTCTGTTGTATATCCTGTACCCTTACACCAGGCCGTTCCAACTCCATTCGTCTGCGTTTTGGCAGGTACTCGTGCGCACTCAACCACAATCCCCTTAGTTCCCGGTTAGAGTGGAAGGTGGTAGCACGGTGGATACGCTATCACCTTCGTCCAGTAACGTAATCAACACTTTTTTTAGCCGTGACGATAGTTTGACCTCAAAGATGAGGCGTATTACATATTGCAGGCATACCCCTGTGAATAAGCAACTTACTGCTCTTTGACAAAATGGAGCAGCATCTGCTAGTGCAACCGACGCGCTTTTAATCAGGTGTCACGTACTGGCTAAGCACCGATAGTGTATACAGTTAGAAACGTCGAAGCCCAGCTATATCAGGCTGTTCCAATTCTATTTGTGTGTAATCGTACGATTTCAACAACAAAGCTCTGAGCCAGCTGAAAAGGCGGGCGATAGACTACACCGCCCTGAGCAAAGGTCTTAGCACAAGGGCTTGTTCTTGCTTTCACTTTATTAAGCCCTGAAACAGTTTTCCTAGAATACTGAGACGCATTCTGTGCAAAATATCTGTAAAGTAAGAAACAAAAGAATTGGAGGTACCGTATATTTTGTTTGTTTTACCATTTATTATTTTAAATAAGAAAATTATCACAATTGTGTCATTATTATCAGTCATAGAAAAAAATATTATAGCTTCTCTATGGTAATTTTGGCCTATTTTAGTGACGGAAATGTATCTTTTGATTAAATGAAAAATCAAATTAAAATGAATTTAGTGGTCGTCATTCGTTCCTCAGTAAAAATATAAATATATTAATTTACTAATTACCTGAGAAATTTTTGTGTGTTGTCAGTAGTATTTAGATTCTTCTTGTGTTTCTGGCGTGCACTATGTTTCAAAAGATTACTTCCTTTTGCCCCCAAAGGAATACTACATGCTCTGCACTTTGCTTTTGCACTATCTTCTGTAACTGGTTGTAACCATTTCGAAAAAATATCTTCTTTCGACCACTTGTTCGAAAACAACTGTTTTCTCGCTTTCTTCTCATCTTTCGATAACTCTCCGTGGTATTCGCTTTTTTTTTTTCTTCTTCTTAGGGGTGGAGTACCCTTTATCACTCCGTATAAATTATAATGCGATGAGCGAGTGTTCCATCACGCTGCCCAAGATATAGATCAGGTCATCTTAGCTTGCATAAACTTTTTGAAAAGCATCAGCCATCTGCATATTGATTGTTGAATATTTATAAACACTGTCAGGCCGGGCGTTTGCATTAAATAAATATTAACATGAGTTACCAAGTTATCTTTCACATGAAAGATTCCTTGAGCCTACTTCCCTCAGCATAGTTGCCTAACATTGGGCATTGGCGTTTACCATAAGTTGGCTGACTTTTTTTTTAAATTGACAAAAGTCGCTACGTTTTCCCAGGTTTCCTTTTTCTTTGCAATGTCTCCCGAAGACTCAACTTTGGCTACGCCTAGCGGAATTCGCTACGGTTGGCACCACTGGCTGGAATCGAGTTGAGTCACGTGACTAACTGACACATGCATCAGGGTGGAAGCGCTGTGGCGTCAGTCGGCAGACATTCGGCAGATGTGGCCGTAGTGATTAGTAGTGAGTGTGCGGTGGTGCTACAGCTTCCAGTGATAAGTTGATATTATATCTACTTCACTTCACTTCAATTCCATCATCTGCGTCTTTAGTAGCGAGTGTGCAGTGGTGCTATAGCTTCCAGTGGTAAGTCGATATTATATTAAAATCTTATTAACTACTTCACTTCAATAATTTGCGTCTTTAGTAGTGAGTGTGCGGTGGTGCTATAGCTTCCAGTGGTAAGTCGATATTATATTAAAATCTTATTAACTACTTCACTTCAACTCCATAAGTTTTCATGGTGAAGTGGAAGGTAAATTTGAGGTCATTAGCGCTCCCTGAATTTCACAGTAGGCATGTATCTGCAACTATGCTTTTCACGTAACCTAAAACATCGTTAAATGAACATTTTTTTTCTTGGAATGGTATCACCCGTTCCTGATTTGCAGAAGAATAGTGTAAAAAATGGCATCTAATACGGGAGAAGAGCTGTAAGCGTGTTCAAAAATTAACGGTGTCATATAGTCATCAGTATGTCCATACATACGTCTGTCTGTACGTATGGTTATCTCACAAATCCCTAGAATTACGGAATTAAAACGTTGTACATTTTAATTTAAAATTAATAGCTATGGAGGATTATTTATCCCTAGGCATATGACAATAATAACCGTCAGACGCCAGACGCAAAACTGGTCGATCGGGGCATGCCCCGGTCGTGTCGGTGATTTTTGGTGTGCACATTTATATGCAGATATGTCGGAGTAGATTTACACGATATAAAAGTTAGTAAGGCGGTATTATTGGTTAGTTTTCGAAAATCGTTTGGTGCAATACGTTTCGTGAAATTCTTAAATGTTGAAGGCTAAGTTTATAAGTGATGGAGTAGGTATATCGTTTTTCTAAGGAGTTGAAAATGAGACAGGAAATTTTTGCGAGACTGAAAGGGAGTGTTCATAGTGGAACAATCTCGTCCGAACTTCTGCCATGACCGAGTTATCGCAGCTGGGTTGCTAAAATCGAACTCAGAAAAATTTGTCCAAGCGTGACACTATCTCACCATAGTTATGTATTTTTAAATACCAGTAGTTACACAAATTAGGTTTACTTTTAATCTATTTGAGAGAAAAAATGCATGCATAGCTGGGATTAAATTAATTGAGTGTGACTTAAGTGTTACCATTCACGAAAACAACCATCTGTATACCTAGCAGATTTTTGCCTGAAGCTCTACGAAACTTTATCAGAGTCTAATAGTTTCCTTAAAAGAAGCGAAGAAGGAAGAAGGCATGTGATTCATTTTTTGTAAATGTATGTGAGTTTGTTTTCTTCATTTTTGCCTTAAACAGATTTTCTTGTACTATCATTGTTTTCTCATTAGATTAAATTAGATTAGAAAGCATTCTGTAGGTTTGTTTAGGCCAGGAAGCCACGGAACATAGAACTTGTCAAGGCATATACATGTATACTTACATATACATACATATGTTTATATGCTATGGAAAAAAAAAAAAAAACAATGTATAAAGCTCTAGTGCTAAAAGCATGGGTTACAAAAACAACAGAATAGACATATAATCACACCATTTGCTTTTGAGGACTGTACGCCACTGCACTATACTTAATGTGGTCTATAACAGCATATGTACTTCCTTTTTTTTTTTTTTTTTTTTTTTTGCACATGAAAACAAAGAGTATCAAAAATTAGTGTTAAAATTTATGAATAAATATAATTTCTTTATATGTAACACTGATGCAATGTCAGATGATAGTTTTCTAATTATCGACATAATAGTTACTACTGTTAATTATATAAAACTCAAATATGTTTATTGTATTATGTACTCTTCATAAATGTCAACAAATTACAATACATATTTACAAATATGTTATAGAATTTCCAATGCTAAATACTAAAAAATTTATTTGACACATTCGTGCAAGTCAAAGTATACATCAGTTTAATTTTAATATAAAACACACACACTACTATACACAAAATGCAATACATTATAATACTTATAAATACAATGATTGTTAACGGTATTGTCAGACAGATTTGTCACTTAAATATTCATCTACAGAGTAAAATGATTTATTGCAAAGGTTTCTTTGAGATTACTGGGGAGAGCATTAAATATCTTGATTGCTTCATAATATACACCTTTCTGAAAGCAACGAAGATTGGCATTGGAACGATGCATATATCCCTTTTGTCTTGCATTAATGTTATGAATTTCCATGTTTGTAATAAAACTGTGTTGATTAACTGCATAGAATTTTAAAATCGATAATATATAAACACAAGGTAAAGTGAGTATATTAATATAAAAATAATAGTTGCAACAAATCTTCACTTATCTTTTGGAATCCTTGGACTAGTTTCGCAATAAATCTATTGCATTATCAACATTAATTTCCTTTTGGTATGGTTTTTGATGTTGTTTATTTACACTGTTATGGTTACTGCTACTAGGTGGATTGTGTACTAATGCATTGCTAACTACTGGAATCAAAACAAATTTGTTGAGACAGTCAATTGGAGGTATATCAACATTCATTGCATGATTTTTATACTTTAATATAATTATTTTCTCCCAAACCATTAAATCTTTGGGTCCACTTAAGTGTTTTAATAATTTAACATCTGGATTTATTTCATGATTAAATTTACAAAAATGTTCTGCTACAGCTGATTTATCAATTTGTTTGTACTTAATATTCCTAAAGTGTTCTTTTACTCTGGTTTCCAAATGACGTTTGGTCTTACCAATATAAACAAGGTCACAATTTAAACAATTTAATTGATAAATGCCAGATTTTTTATTTTTTGAACTTTCATCCTTTTTAGAAAAGCCTAACACATTTTTATACTGTATTTATTTTGAGGAACCAATATTATGCCATGCTCTTTGAAAATATTTGTGAATTTTTTATTTGCCCAAGGGTGATAAGCACATTTTTTAAAAATGTAATTATCTTTTATTTTCTTAAGCGTAGAAATATCTTTAATAGCTTTTATGATATTTCAAATTCTCAATTTTTTTTTATTTATAAAATCAGTATTAAAACCATTAATTAAAGCAGTGTTGGTAATGTGTTTATATTCTTTATAGAATTCATCTTTATTAAGGGGTAAATTAATTAACATATAAATTAAACTAAGCCATTATTTTTATATAATTATCAGTGTGGGTTTGCTTTCTGTATATTCCAAGATTCAATTTATTGTCTTTTTTTTATTATTTTTAAATCCAGGAAAGGGAGATAGCCATCACTTTCAGTTTCTAATGTGAATTTTATAGCCTTATCTTGTAACTTTTAAAAGTTTTAAAGCATCATTTACATATTTATCAGGAACAATATCAAATATTTCATCTACATATCTACACCAAGTTTTAAAAATTAGAGGGAATGCTTTAGTGACCTGTATTTCAAAATAGCTCATGAAAAGATCAGCAAGAAAAGGTGAAAATGGACTACCCATTGCTAAACCAGAAGTTTGTTGATAGAATTTGTCATTAAAGCTGAAAAAATTCTGATCCAAACAAAGATTAGTAAGGTTAACAAAATCATTTATTAAATTTTCATTCAGTTCAATAGAACTTAACCATTTTTTTAAAAGTGTCAAAAGTTTTTCTCTAGGAATGCTTGGAAACAAAGCAGTTACCTCAAAAGAAACAAGTTTATCATTAGCAGACAATGTAATATTGCTGATCCTTTAGACTCGCTCAAAAGAATTTTTAATACTTAAACTCTCAAATTTTTCAAAATTACTGATTATTATATTTAACCATTTAGCTAGGTTGTAAGTAGGTGAATTTATGCAATTTACGATAGGTCTCATTTCATTTACAGGTTTATGAATTTTGGGAAGAGCATATATTCTAGGTAAAATTGGATTACTGACTTATAATTCGCTTTTCTTTATTTGTAATACTTTTAATTTCATTAAGGGTTTTATTATAAATTGAAATGCAGGATTTTAAAGGGTTAATATCAATGCTTTTGTAATCTTCACCTTGAAGTAAGAGTTCCATTCTGTTAATGAAATCAGTTTTATTTAAAATTACAATGCTATTACCTTTATCAGCTTTAGTAGAGATTACATCTTCTTCTTTTAATGATTTAATAATTTGTTTATTGTTTAGATTAGATTAGAAAGCATTCTGTAGGTTCGTTTAGGCCAGAAAGCCACTGAACATAGAACTTGTCAAGGCATATACATTTATACATGTTTATATACTATATACTATGAAAAAAAAAATGTATAAAGCTCTAGTGCTAAAAGCATAGGTTACAAAAACAACAGAATACTTTTTTTTTTTTTTTTTTTTGCATGCACATAAAAACAAAGAGTATCAAAAATTAGTCTTAAAATTTATGAATAAATATAATTTCTTTATATGTAACACTGATGCAATGTCAGATGATAGTTTTCAAATTATCGACATAATAGTTACTATTGGTAATTATATAAAACTAAAATATGTTTATTGTATTATGTACTCTTCATAAATGTCAACAAATTACAATACATATTTACAAATATGTTATAGAATTTCCAATGCTAAATACTAAAAAATTCATTTGACACATTCGTGCAAGTCAAAGTATACATCAGTTTAATTTTAATACACAAAATGCAATACATTATAATACTTATAAATACAATGATTGTTAACGGTATTGTCAGACAGATTTGTCACTTTAATATTCATCTACAGAGTAAAATGATTTATTGCAAAGGTACTCCTTAAGAGAGGCCTTAAAAGCGCTGAAATTCCCAACATTTTCTTTGAGATTACTGGGAAGAGCATTAAATATCTTGATTGCTTCATAATATACACCTTCTGAAAGCAACGAAGATTGGCATTGGAACGATGCATATATCCCTTTTGTCTTGCATTAATGTTATGAATTTCCATGTTTGTAATAAAACTGTGTTGATTAACTGCATAGAATTTTAAAATCGATAATGTATAAACAAAAGGTAAGGTGACGATGCCCAATTTTTGAAATAGTTCTTTGCATGACTGTCTGCTATAAGCATTACAGATTATTCGTATAGCTTTCTTCTGTATCCGGAATATGCATTTACTATCTACTGAATTACCCCAGAAATATATTCCATACTCAATGATGGAGTTAAATTAGGCAAAATACACCAACTTAAGTGTATCAATTGAGTGAAATTTAACCAGTGCATGGAGAGCATAACATGCTGAGCTAAGTTTAGGTGTGATGTAGCTAATATGTGACTTCCAGTCCAAGTGCTTATCTACCTGAAGGCCAAGAAATTTGATTTTTTGATTACCGGAATTCAGTGCAATTGAGGGGCTTTCTTGAGAGCTCTTACCTGTTTCCCTTTTTATTATATTCCAGATAGTTTTTATTTTATTATCAGAATTGGATATCTCTTTATTATAATGCAATATTTTAGCAGCTTTTATTGTTTCTTTTAGAATTTTACAGTACTTTTTGTAGTGACAGTCTAAGTAAGGGGTCTTATTATGTTTCAATTCTTGTGATTTACTTTAGGGTGATTTTTATTCAAATTCTGTAATATTTTTACTACATTTTTATTTAACCAATAATTTATTATTTTTATTTAAATCCTGACTAGAAATCAAATTTTCAAACAATTTACATTCCAAATTGAGCCAAATTGAATTACCTAAAACATTTACAAGTTTAAGATGCAAATTATATAATTTCAATTCAATGTTACTTAAGTTTATAAAATGTAAACTTCTTTCAACTTCAATTATTTTCTTCTCTGCTGCTTTTTGATGAATACTATTATTGTAAAATTTAACAGTTTTTCTAACAAAAATAGGAGTTACTTTACGTTTTAAACAAAGGTTTAAGAAACGTATATCTGCAAGAATATGCTTTCTTTTTTCTTGTAATTTCAAATATAGCTTAATTTCATGTTTAGTATTACATTTTATTTGGGCCTATCTCTGTAATATTCCATTTTTATACTCATAAAACCTACACAAGGTGGTTTCATAATCGATGTTGATTTGTTTCTTGAGTTACGTCAAGTGACCGTTTAAATGTCGTAACGCACATGGTAAGGAACACCTAGAATCAGTACAGATATACTAATTTCTCAGCCAAGTGCAGAGTAGGTAGAGGAAATATTTTATTCCACAAATAAACTCTATATTAGAATGTTAATGTAAATATGTTTTGAATGTAGGTAGGCAGGCAGGTAGGTGGGTGGGTAGGTAGTTAGGTAGGTGAGTGGGTGGGTGGGTAGGTTAGTAGGTAGGTAGGTGAGTAGGTGGGTACAAGGTAGGTATTTTTATAAACTTTATTTAACAACATATTCAATTACCTTAAGCGTAATTCTACATGCTTAGGTAAACATTTATATTTATATTGATTAGTACAAATATGATAAATTAGATGAACTAATTATTTCTTGTATTTATGTACATATGTATGTGTATATTCTATTTACTCTAACTAAATACCACTCTTTATATTTAGGTAGAGTAGGTATTTCCAAAGATGCTACATAAAGATTATCAGGAACATACCAGACTGAAAAATTCAATGCCATAGTCGGGTTTTAAGCACAGATATCCCGGTCTCTAGCCGGCTGCTCTACCACTGAGCTACCATGACAACAAGCCGGCACGGCAATAAACTTCTCAATTGACTTGCATTTATTTTGTGTGGGAAAAATAAATGAAATAATACTGATCTGTTTGCCTGAGATGCATCACGTACTCATTTACATGTGATTTCGCACGTAGCAACGAGCACTTGAAATCAGAACAGACACTTTATTTTCTCTGCCACATGCGTAGTAGGTAGAAGAGGGATTGCGTTTCCATGGTCTAACGATTACCAGTAACTTAATTTACTTTGAACCCACGACCAATATATTTTAAAGAATCTGATGTGTTATACTCACACGACCAGGGATAGTCAAATGTTAGAACCAACGCTATATGTTGCCTATAATTCCATTCCTACTGTTTACATGCAATCGCGAGAAACAACTGAAAATTGACAGGACTTGAAAAGAATGACTAGGTAGTGAACAATTCGCACTATTAATAACGGATATTTCGGAAATGGCTGATGTCCCAAAAAGAGTTACTTGAAACAAATTGCATATTTTAAAGTGCTCTATATTTTTGTAGCACGTTTGCGTCTCTCTTTCTCTTAATGCTTGGTTGGTTATACAAGAGTATAAAACATTCCATCCGAATAAAGTGGACTTCACAAGTTTTCCTCAGGAAATACATGATATTCTTTTTTCATGCAAATATCTTTAATGCATGGTATTTAATTTTTAAATCATTTTTGTACAAATAAAATAATAAAAAACTATTTTATTCTTAAAGTAGAACTACATTTCTGGAGGTACAGAAACGAGTGTTTAGCCAATGCTTCAAGTACTGATAGTTACGTGTTAAGGTCACTTTGTGGCTGAACACACTGGACTACGCAGGAAAAGTATGTCAATGCTGTAATCTGAGTATCACCTAACCATTACAGCTATAATCATAACTTTTGTACTACGCATAGTGCAATACTTGGTAGAATATACGTGAAAATCAACTTTTTAGGTGCAAAGCCAGGTATGTGACATCCATGTAAATTAATATACAGAAAGCACAGTTTTGATATGCCGATGTTCACTCAGGTGCACTTATTTGAATAGTGAGTTTAAATATGTGATGAACCTAGAAAACATATTTCTGACAAAATATGCTGATTAGTTTTTCAAAATTCTAATTTTATAGTTAAAATTCCAATTTATATATCATTTTAAAAGAATAGATCAATTTTGCAATAGAGCTTATACAATCACATGTTTGAAACCAACATCTCGAACAGCCAATGAAGTAATGAAAGCCGAAGAAGTTCAGCGTATGTTACACTTATAAAAACTGGCGCTGAAATCATTTACACAGCGCTGATGAATATAAAAAATCTGAGGAAATACATTCACACCACGTTCTCTACTCGCTTTTCTACAATGTATTCTTTCAAAAGCTTTCCCTAAGTAATATAGATAAACATTCAACTCATACATTATGTTGTAGGATAGGGTAGGAAAAACTTTTAAAGAGCGGGTTGCTATATGAGGTCTTTGAAATTCCATTCTCTTTGCATAACCACGAGAAAAGCACTTACGTCTTATATTCGCATGATTTTCAGTACCCTGTATCACTCGTTAGTGGTTATGCTAATTATTGATACGAAAGATTATTTTCTCGTCTTCTTCATTTTATTTATTTATTATTTTAATGTGCTTTAGCCTGATCGGTCATATCGGACGATGAATGAAATCGGTGAAATGATGCTCAAATGATCTCAGGGTCCATGGAGCTTAAAGTTACTCCACATTCGCCTTCTCAGGATAAGGAAAAAACCCGATAAAAAACCTTATCCGAGTAACTCACCCTAAGCAAGATTCGAACTCGCGACCGCTTGAATGTGAGGGTGACGCGCTACCCTCACACTACCGTGGTGAATACTTCATTTTAATCGAGATAAACCTTACCGGAAATACTTCTAATACATCTTTTGTCTAGATACAAAGGGAATGGTGTTAGTCAAGTTTTTAAAACCTGGATGCTATATGCTTGCCTTAAAATGCCATACTGTTTCCATGACATTGCGAGAAAAACTGAAAATCTAAGGACTTTAAAAGAATGCTTTAGGCATTGAACAACTCTAACGTTAATCGATAAAAATGGATACCTCGGAAATGCCTGTTGCCACAAACAAGTTCTTGAAATTAATTGTGTATTTTTTAAAAAAAAATTGCATTTTTGTTTAATGAGTGTTCGTCTATCGCTTGATGTTTACCGCTTCTTCTTTTACTCTCCCTTATACCCTTTCGAGCGTCGGGTTTCCTCAGCCGGACATAATCCATTTCCTATATTTTGTCTTATCCCCAGTTAGTTGTTTAACTTCCCTCAAAGTTTTTCCTTTCTTATTCACCATTTTCTCTATATGTTAGCTTCATTCTATTTTTGGCCGCCCTGTCCTTCCCCTCTGACCACCCATTAGCTGTCTTGATTTCCTGCTCCCATCCATCTATTTACATGTCCAAACCTTCCCAAAACATTTTCCTATAATTACTGGCTTTGCTGACCCAAGATGTCGTAAAACATCCCCGGGAAAGACATTTAAAACTAAAGTGATTACACTTCACTAACCAGCTCATAAAAAATTTACTTTTCTTCGTATTAGATAATCAAATGTGTAGCTTAATCTAAAAGGATTCGTGGTGTCTATCTGTTAGTAGTGCAACCATTCCAGCGCTCTGAAATGTTGTGTAACAAGAAAAATACAAACTTGGCAGTCAAGCTTAAGTTCTTTACGTGAAAAGAACGAAATATAAATCCATTATATATTTTATTGTTATTACTATGTCCTTCGGTAAGTAGAAGTATTAAGCTCTACCCGCAAATGTGGTATCGATATTTCACTGTAAATACATGTTTTGAGGCCCTCTGAACGCCCAAAATATATTCTTAAAAATGTGTTTGTATCATAACCCTTCCCAAGAAAAAGTATGAAGTGCCGGGTAAATATCAAACATTTTCCTTAAATGTAGTAGTTTCCAATGATATGGGAATATGGTATAAGAAGGAAAGAAAGTAAAAATAGCTGTCATTCCCAAACGGCCACTTACATCGGAAATGTTTAGTTTTCTTTTATTGAAATGACGAATATTTAGGATATTTGTACGTACAGCATGATTTGTTCCAGTCACATGACTTTCTTCACCAGTTCCACAAACTATTCTTACAAAGATCGTACATCATGCTAATCGAGATAAACATTGTCTTATTACTTGCTTCCTTGTAAGTAAAAGGTAAATAGGTGTACACTACTAGACTGACACAACAGTTTTAAAAGCTGGCCGCTATGTGAAATAATTGTACTTTATTCTTGATGTATGGCCCGGAGTAAAACAAAACAGATATGAAACGATAGATCACTTCCCGTTTGAGAAATGTTTAAGTAGTTTAAAACTGAAACCAATAACAAAGGATATCTCTAAAACGGTGAATTTTACAAAAAAAAATGCATAAGGTATAAATTTATGTTTTAACGAGATCTACATGTTATGTATAGTACTTTTTCCTATTTCTTTAGACTTGACCAGTTATACAAGTCATCCAGAATGAAAGGGTTTATTTTTTTTTTTTTTTTGGTAGTGTTTAACGCCCGCTTTAACTACTAATGGCATCGCAGGCGGTGACACTAATGATACATGAATGATGATGGAGCACCGGTGGAATGCGATGGCGGGGGAAACCGGAGTACCCGGAGAAAACCCGCCCCAGCGCCGCTTTGTCCACCACAAATCTCACATGCGGTCGCTTGGGATCGAACCCCGGCCGTCTAGGTGAGAGGCTAGTGGTCTAACCACTCGGCCACGGCGCGGCCCTGAAAGGGTTTACAGAGGCTCTTCCCAGAAAATTCGGGATATATATTTTGTTTCATAAAATTAGTTTCAGTGTGCTTATGGCATTACAATCAAAAACTTTAGAGTCATTTTCGAGGAAATCAAAATGTTCTGAATGTGTTACTTGTCAACGGTAGTGGGTGAAGGGATTTTCCTGAAAATTTTCGTGTCGCATTCATGGAGGATACTGACCTTAAAACCGAAGTATGTTATTTAGCCGATTTTTCGTTTTTGAGTTGTGCTGTCCACACACATTCAATTCTTTAAGAGCTGGTCGCTGTTGAAATTCCGTTCTAATCTCTCTAACGGCTTCCCATTTGAGCAAAGTAAGCAAATTGAAACCAGTAACATTAAATATCTCGGAAATGGTTAACTCCCTCCCCTGCAAGTTATAGGGCATAAATTGTGTGTTTTCTGCATCCAAGATTTTGCTTATCTCTTACGGTTTACCACTTATGCAAGCCATCCAGAACGAAGAGGGCTTTAGGGGCTAAGCCCAGAAAAGTCTATCCTATACAAGTAATGAAAATATATTAAACATTTAATATTTTAATCAAAATCGTTAGACACATTTTTGAGAAAATTAATATTATCGAGAAAAAAAGTTCTATGTAAAGTGGTTACGGGAATTTTTGTACTTCACCCTGGGAAGATGAATTTAAATACAAGTTTGGTATTTAAGTATATTTTCGTTTTTGTGTTGTTCAAGGGCAAACACACACACACACACACACACTTTCTATTAATGTGTGTTTTTTGTTTTGTTTTCTGATTCAGTGTCTTCAAATCATATATTTCCGGTGAAATTTTGATATCTAATGCTGGGGTGCAATAAAATACTTTCCTGCTTACTATACATAATAGAGAAAGTAGAAACATCGTGTATGCACTGTAAAATTTATCCAAAGAAGTGGAAATTATCGAAAAAATATGGCAGACTAGAAATAAACCTGCTTTTCTATAAACACCAGCTTTTAAAATATACAACTATCGCGTTCGCTTACTGGTTTCCCTTATTTTCCTTGTACTTATAAGGGAATAATAAGACATAAATCAATTTCTGTTAATGTTTATCTCGATTACTATGAAGTAAACAGAAAGATGTTTTATAAGAATGGTCTCTGGCAAAATAAATAGAGAAAGTCATGTAATGTCATACATCAGATACTTTGACTTAACAAACGCTAAAGCTTTAATCTTATAGCACATAAATCGCAATAATAATGTTTATATAATAATAATAATAATATAATCGTAATCATAATCGCTATATTAACTATAGGTCTGCTAAAAGATTCTATAATATTAATGATTTTGTAGCATGAGAAGATTTTCTAAATATAAAAGTTAGCTTACTTGCAGGCTTACACTTGATAACTTATTTCTGAAGAACATTTTATTGTTTCTGGCAAAAATATACGTTTCTTTATTTATTTTGAAAATTATGGAACATCTGGCTGACATTGCTGCTGACCACAGGGATCCAAAATACAATCATAACAATATAATATGCACAAAATATATATATATATATATATATATATATATATATATATATATATATATATATATAACAGGAGATACAGTGAGATTTCGAATTGCAATGCTTCTATTCTTAAAAATTATAATTACAAATTATAATGATGTAGATACTTCTTGCAAATACTAAAATTTCCTGGTTTTCACAAGACTACAGTTTGCTTCAGCTTGGGAGATGAATTATTGACAGAAGTAATAATTTCATTCAGAAGTAGCCAAGACCAATTTTTGCTTTCTCTGCTGCTTACCTAAATTAAGTAGTATTTAGTGAATTTTACCCAGAAGTTCTATATATATGGGAATTGTACCAGAAGTACGCCTGATTTGTGGGCTGGAATACAAACTGTATGGAGGGAAATCCCTCAGGAACTTATTCAGAAGAACCTTTTTAATTCAATGCCACTGCGTATAGCGGCACTAATTGCAACGCCTGGTGGCCACAGTAAATACTGTATATGAGGGTTCAAAAGTCATGTATAGATTTGAAAAGTTTATTTGTCATGTACCTAATTTGTGGTATTAAATTCATTGCATTCATGAGTTTCCTTCTTGATGTTACAATTTACACAAACGGCAATGTATCTCTGTCATTCCTAAAAAGAAAAACAGATGACTTGAAACGATCAGCAGCTACTCAGCCATCTATCACTGTTGCTATCTTGTGTGATGTAAGCGACCAGTTTTATGGTCATTGAGATAAGAGAATCCAAATGAAGCACAGCGATCTTGACCTTAAACTCTCTCTTTAAGATTCACAATATTTTTTCTTTTCTGCTCCGTCAAGAGTCAATGACCAAGCTTTGGGATAGAGGTTATGCCACAATCGCCTTTGGAACCTGTGTGTCTTTCTTTCTTTTTAATTCTAGCTCTCGGCTTATAAATAGAGTCACGTTATACTTACAAATTTAGATGTTTAAACAGTACATCGAATAGGTTTACTGACTCTACCAATTAACATGTATGTACACAGTAAGATGAGAAGGCATTCTATTTAACTCAAAAGTTCGATACCGAGATTCTTCCTGAAATACATGTTTTGAACACCTTTGAATAAAAAGGCATTTTTAGAAAAATATGTCTGTGTATATGTATTTGTTTCCGGGTAGCAGAACTCAAACGAAAACCCCATTAAATACCAAATTTGGCAGCTAAGTTAAGTACCTTCCAAGGATGCACGCGAAGATTTTCAGGAAAATCCCTCACCGCAAGCTATCCTTTTAAAAAGTTCGAATTTCTCAAAAATGCTTCTAACGATTTTTATTAAAATACCTGTATTAAAGACATTTATATGAAAAAAATATATCATGAATTTCTGGGAATAGCCTCTGAAGTTCTGCACATTCTGAATGACTTTTACATAACTGGTAAACCATAAGAGATAGACAACAACCTACACAAAAATGTAGATCTCGTTAAATCACACAATCTATGACATATATATAATAGAGCTGACCGTTTCAGAAATATTCCTTGTTAGTGGGTTTAAAATTTCTAATTGTATACCTTCCTCAAATGGGAAATCGTTATCAATTTTTTTTTATCTTCGCCATGCACAGAGAAGGAAACCCCAATTGCTTCACTTATAAATATTTGAGTATCTCTTTAGCCTAGTGTGTCTCCTTATTTTCCTTATTTCCTGCTAAGGAACAAAGTAAGAAAGCCATTTCTGCTTATGTGTATCTTGATTAGCATGAAACAGAGAGAAGAATTAGCTTTTGTAAGAATAATTTTTTGCAGGTTAGGTAAAAAAGTCCTGTTAATGGAACACATAAGATTGTTTTTTTTTAAATCCGATGTGTTATATTCACAGGACTTTCTCTAACTTGTACCGTATATTAGAGGAAAACAACAAATTTTTCGAAAGTTTACTTTTATATCAATACATTTCTTTGTAATCGAGATAAACATTTACATAAGTACCTACATTACACATTTCGTTGAAAGGAAACAGCGCTAGTTTTTTTATTATTATTTTTTTTATTTTTTTTTTATAACGTTCAACGCCCGCATTTATAGCACTGCAGGCGATGGTTCTGATGATACATGGAATGAAGATGGAATGCGATGACGGGGAAAACCGGAGAACCCGGAGATAATTCGTCTTTGCACCACTTTGTCCAACACAAATCCCACATGTGGTCGCTTGAGATCAATCCGGGGCCGCCTGGGTGAGAGGCGAGTGATCTAAGCAACCATAGTCAAATATTTAAGAACCCACGCTATGTGTTGTCTATAATTTCATGCATACTCTTTCCATGGAATCGCAAGAAACAGCCAAAAATTGTCACGGCATAAAAATAATGGAATTTAATTGAAATATTCATATCTTTAATTATAAATGTACAGAAAATATGTGATGCCACTAAAACAGTTGTTTGAAACAAATTGTGTGTTTTAAAAATATTTGCATCTTCTTGAAAACCCTTGTGTCGTATCTTTGAAATATACTTAACTTAAATATCAAGCTTGGTATTCACCCTACTTTTCGTTTTTGATTTAAATATGTTGTTCACAGACATACGTTCAGGCAGACAGACATGCAAATAGTCACCAATTTTTCTTATTTATTTATTTTTTGCACTTAGGTAGTGGCACAACATGTTGGAATTTCCGGTGAAATCTCGACGTCGAATTTATATTGGAATACAATACTTCCTCTACTTACTTGTTAAAAGGTAGGTAGGGCAAGTTGGCGATATTAGCAGTTGGTCATTATTAATATGCTAATTTTTCGACTCAATTTTGTTTTCTTTGTGTGAATTATTAAAATGGTATTTTGCTACATTATATCTATTAAGATAAATTGTTATTTAAATATGATAAAATTATTTCGCTATTTCTAAAAATTAATGCAAAAATATCATTTTGCCCAGTACCGGGACAAGATGACTTTGAACATGGGGCAAGATCACAAATGTAATAAAAGTTGAATACATTTTTATTTGGAGTAATTGTTTTTTCACACGCTGTGTGTAGAGCAGAAGTTGGATAGGTAGAGTCATTCTGAATAAGTCAGTGCCATGGCTGGGATATCCCAACACCTGTCCTACACACGGCTTGTGTGAAAAAACAATTAGTCCAATACCAATTGACGATAATAGTTGGCTATGCTATGAATCCTGGGACTGAAGTACTTACAACATTGTAGGTCGCCATTGGGGTTGTCAAATTCAGTGCTATGACAGCATGTTGCCATGGTAGCTCAGTGACAGAGCAACCGGCTAGGGATCGGGAGATCCGTGGTTCAAATCTCGGCTATGGCACTGAATTGTTCAGTCTGACTTCCTATCCAATTCCTGTCCTACACACGGCTTATGTGAAAAAACAATTAATCCAATACCATAATAGTTGGCTATACTATGAATCCTGTAACTTAAATACTTACATCATTGTAAGTTGCCATTGGGGTTGTCATCTCAAAATAATTTGAGAACATCTTGTGGTTTACCGGGAAACATACGAGTCAGTTGAGAAATTCAGTGCTATGCCGGCATGTTGCTATGGTAGCTCAGTGGTAGAGCAACCGGCTAGAGATCGGGAGATCTGTGGTTCAAATCATGGTTATGGCATTGAATTTTTCAGTCTGATTCTACCTATCCAACATTTTTATTTCCTTCTTCCAAGTATGAATAGTTCTCAAACCACAATGTGTGACATTTGCAGTACTCTATCCACTCTTCTCATGGAGAATCAACATAGATCTCATTACAAATATGACTGCTCTATACTTTCTTTGGATATTTGCTGACGCCATAAGTGTATGTAGTCAGGACTCCTTAGTTCTTTTACAGGATTCAAACTTGCGACCCTTAGTAAAACTTCCTTTTCTGCAGCCCGAGGTTCATATTTTAGTTGCTGAACCTATATTAGAACCTATATCTGTTTCATAGGTGAGTTTCTTAGTGAGGCACTTGCGCATTTGACTATCGTTTCTCATATTTGTTTGGCTATTGTTTGAAATTCGAAGTACTTCGGCAAGTTTTGGCTTAACGGGAACAGCATTTATTGAAATCACAGATTCTTCATTTTTGCTGGCTTTTCCATTCCCTTCTAGAAGACTTTTTTATTTTTCCTCGTCTCCACTGCCAAAAATTAATGAAATAGTCCAAAAGCCACAAGTAAAATATTATATATCTCTATACCTTGCAGGGCATTATTTAACAGTTTGAAGATCATGTAGCTAAGGAAATCCCTAAACAAAATAAAAAAGTGCATATAAGCACAAAAAGAAACGATAAAATGCTCTCGGGGCAAGATGACGAGATCGTTAACGTGCACCAATCAACTTAACCCGATTGGGAACGTTAAAGATCCTTGATTGTTGTGGTGTGATTAACAACAATAAGATGCAAGTCAATAGTGATTGTGAAAAAAATATTATCTAAGGTAATCATGTATACCAAAGAATAAGCAGATATCTTACCTTTCAGTCCACGAGAATTTATTAAGAAGATCACATGTCAGGCAAAATATTTGAACGTAATCTAACAAACAACGAAATGGCGTCAGCGGCTATAAAATATACCTATTGCGAAAATCCTTGATAAAGGTATTGTAATTTTAGCTACTGTTAATCGCATAGGAAAAGGTTATCTTAGGAAGCGAGTTGTACTTTCAGATAAGCAGTTCACCAGTCGATTCATGCATGCTGGAAAAGTGCCTGTCACAGTCAATGTCAAATATGTGTCACCTCTTATACACCTGCACTATACGGCGCTGCACTGATAAACACGTGCTTTCATATGTATATTCATATCTACAAAACATCTATACAGATAGCCTTAAACAATGTCAACTGTCTGCCTCCAATTCTTCCACACCTGACATTCCGTCTTCGCTCGCGTCATTGTCATCGTCAACGCTATCACTACTTTCTGCACAATTATCCTGGATTAGAATTCTTTCTATTTGTTTTTCTACAATTCTTTCTAATGATTTTCAATGTTCTCAACATGTCGACATACATTTTCCCTTTGTAGCCTACCAATTTCTGTTATTCGCTGGCGACACAACTGTTCCACATCTTTTAATTTAAAAGTGATATATTAAGTTTTTTTTTTTCTTTATTATCTTTGAGAACCCTGGAAACGGAACTCAATGAAATATCAATTGCCTTGGATACTCTTTCATTCACTTTCATCAGGCTTTTGGAGAACTCGGGGAACATACATTTTCTTCCTTCATCTCTGCCTCTTGTTTCATGAATTCAAGGACATTTGCAATTATTTTTCTCCTCTGATTAAGTAAAGGCTTGCCACAAAACTTTGAAAACATAGGAGCCTTGGTTAAAAAAAATAAAAAAAATAAAAACGAACACTATTTACTGCCCACTTTCAATACAAACATATGCGGAACACTTTCGATACAGACTGTACAAAGTTTGCTCGCTATGACTTTAAGTAAGCAAAGTATCATATTATCACAAACTCGATATGCTAGGCTCGGCAGCTGGGTTGGTGGTCAGGGTCACGATCCCAGAAGTTTTGCGCCAGCAAATAACACGTGTTTCCTTAATATGCGCTACTTGAGAATTTTCCCGCACCTTGGGAACTATGTGAGTAAACTATCATAAACATATGATATTTTATAATGAAAATCGTCAGAACTATTTTTGAGAAAAATAAAATATTCCAAAAATATTCCATGTTAGGGGTTGGAGGTTTTTCTAAAAATCTTTGTGTCGCATCCTTGGAAGATGCTGTTTTAAATATAGGTAAAATTTGGTGCTTAACGGACATTTCATTTTTTATGTAACCTTTTCACATGCTCTCTCTCTCTCTCTCTCTCTCTCTCTCTCTCTCTCTCACACACACACACACACACACAAACCTTGATTAAAAAATAACTATAGTATTTTTTGATTCAAGGATCCTCAAAATATGTATTAAATCTCAGTCATTTTGGGTGGAATACAATACCTTTTCCACCTACCATGTAAATAATACGCGGCAGAGAAAGTAAACATTAAACCAACAATTCAGCTATACTATAAAACATATAATGATTAATATTTCAATAATTAGTAATTATGATTATTGGAGGGAGGGAGAGAGAGAGAGAGAGATGGAGGGAATTTCTGTCCCCTATTAGGAAACATGTAGCACATAATAATACTAGTATCTTAAATTGCATGTGTTATGCATGATTCTTTAAGTAACTTTAAAATAAGACGAGGCATGATATCATAGCTAATAACTCCATGGCACGACAGCTCACAAGGAACCTTGGCTTACCGCCCGGCCGCTGCGTTCCCCATCTTGGTTCATGACAGTATTGGTGGGTGAGACGTGATCAGCGCCTCTAACCCCCCCCCGGCTGGTTAATGCGGTCCTCATGACCTGGAGCCGCTTCTTTTCCATAAAGTAGCTCCTCAATTGGCCCCTTAGGGACCTCACCAGGCTGAGTGCACCTTGGGCCAGGCCTCCTACGCTGGTACTGGGAATCGAACCCAGATCTCCCACTGGGTAAGCAGCTACGCTAAAGAGACGACCAAGGATATCCCTAAACCAAAATGCATAATCGCAAAGTAGCATATTATTTAACTTAATGCAAGGCCTTTAAACTGTGCTTCTATTTACGAGAAAGTAAATATTAAAATAAGTTACTGCAACGGTAAGAAATGCTTTATTGCATACAAATAGTGATTGCTGACACTTTTAGGATAAGTTGTATAAATGTTTAACTCTCCCTCCAGAACAAAGCCACATCAGGAACATAAACTACCGAATTTCAATTTTCAATAAAAGTTTATGAGAATCTTTTAAATGGATCCGAATTGTGGTATAAAGAGAACAATTAAACTGTTTTTTAAAGAAAGTGCACAGACCAGTTTATTAAATAAAAACATTAAAACTGTAAACATCAATTTGAACAGAAAATTAAACTGCGATGCTCATACCAGCAAAGTGTGTCAAAAGCTTTTAATAGTTATTTACCTTATTAGAAAGCTGAAATTGTATCGTAATTCGAATTTAGTCCCTATGGCTTATTATGCTTTTTACTCACTCCACGGTGCAAGGAAACGCGCCGATATGAGGGGCAGCTGCTTAGGTTTCAGGCGAATGGCACCACTTGTCTGCCACATCTCCAGTTCACACCCCTATGAGGGGTGGTTTGTAACATCCGCTTGCCCTTTGTTTTGCTATGGCGGAGGTGATCACGAGGCCTAGAATGTTTTAGATGCATTGAAACATATAATTCAGAATGCGTTTTATCTGAATTTGATTATATTATCACCGGTTATTGAGAAATGGAAATTGAGTTTTATTTATGGACGCTCTTTAACTGCTGTGGCTCTCAGCGTCCCATGCTATACTGGACGTGAAAGACCGCTTACTTTTGCTCAGAGGCCTTTTTATCAGGTTTGAGGCTCTTTTACGTGCCGTAAATCTACGACACGGGACCAACGGCTTTCCTACCCTTCCGAAGGAAGCCATGCTAAGGATTTTTAAGCCTGAAAATATGCATCGTCCTCCGCCGAGTTTAAACACGTGAATGAAGTTAGAATGATAACCATTACACCACGGAGGTTATTGAGGAAATAAGCAAAAGACATATTGGCAGTCCGTTTCTAATAATGAAAAATGTAACATTTGCGTATTTTTCGGGGCAAGGGGATGAGGGATGAAGCAAATTTATCTGTTTTATCATAGTGCATTAAGTCAAACTTCAGATTACACATATTTGTTTAGAAGTATGAAATTTCATTACAAAATAAGCAAGCTGTAAACAAAAGCTCAATATAAACAAAAGATACCGACATACAAAAGTATTCCTAAGGCATGTTTTCGTTAAGCAGACAAACATAAGAGGTAAAACACCAAAACCATCATGGAACTAAAGCAAGCTATGTTCTAGTAATTAATGCATGGCCAACCGTTCCTTATAACAGCTTCCTTCTGCCAGGATGGCAATCGTTCAACTGGGGTTAAATTGTTTCTGTACCTCTCCATTCGCAATACTCTCTTGCTCCTAGGTCGTTGTTTGCGTCCCAAAGCAATAGGATATTGGCAAACCCAGGACTGGTGTGCAACACGAATGTGAAAATGTTAGCCTACATTAAATAAAGAAACACAGGGGCCAGACGATCAACGCACTGCAAGTTACTTTTCAAAATGTTTGGAATTTTACCATTAGCCTGTGAATATATTCTAGCTATATTGTCATTCGTATTAAATAACCGTAAAAAGTTTACTAAAATGCAAATATTCATAATAAAGAGACCAGACATACGCAGGATTTACATAGACCAACAAATAATTTGCAGCCATTCCAAAAAGGGGTTTACTACAAAGGAATAGTTTTGTTTAATTCACTTCCCTGTTCTATAAAAGAATTGGAGTGTTAGCGCGCAGTGGTGCGCGTGCCACGGATGACTTACAGCTTTAACTTGACTACGAGTCGAAATATCGAGTTAATTATTTGCATCAATGAAATCAAGACTTTATTTTCAACCATATTTTGAGTCAATAAATACATTTGCTTCATTATTTACCTAATAAGACTTCAGGTGGTAAATATTAGCCAAGGAAATAAACAAAAGTACATTAACGGCCTGTTATGTCTTTCAACCTATAAGGCCCTATTTGACGAGTATTTCATGTAGTGTTTTAAACCACTCAGGATGACCTTCAAGGTCCTGAAAATTTTGTTTCCGAGGGATTAATATATTTTATGGAGCCCAAATACCTTCAGATATCCTGAAAATGTGCTTAACTTTCGTAAACATTGGTTTGAAAGACCTGTTCCAAATTCAAGAAAATTGGCTTCAAAGACCTGCTGTGAATGGCTTCTCTCAAGTTTGCAAAATAAAGCATTCAAAATCCATGTTCAAGAGTCCACAATTCCTTGAAGAAGCTTGTAAAGTGAACCCAGATATATGCTCCAGAATCCTCGGGTTCTTCAACAATCAAAATGGCAAATGAACAAAAACAAATTTAGATGAGAATTAAAAAGATACCTTATTCTCACATCTACTACACAGAGGAGAATTTCATTCAATCAAAAAATACTGGTAATAATGTAACATTGTAAACATAATAATATGAATATTCTAAGAATGCATGGGTACGAGTAGGTTTTTGGAAACAGACTGTAATTGTAAATTATGCAAAACTGGCACGTCTGAAAGTTCATTGTCAGAGTTATTATTTGTAAATAAATGTATTAATAAGTATGAATAAATGTAATTCTTGACTTGATCTACATCTTAGAGTATGGACATAGAGTGTAATCTCGTAATAGGATCATGGATGGATGGATAGGAGGATGGATGGTTGGGTGGGTGGGACCGACGGACGGACGGATGGATGGATGGACACAAAAAAAAACACTAACAGAATCAGTACATTTCAGTACACCGGATTGTATATATTGTGAGGATAGGGTATTGTATTCCACCCAAAAGATTTGATACCGAGAAATAGTCCAAAATATATGTTTTGGGACCTATTGAAACCAGAAAAAGCCTTTTTAGAAAAAGGTAATTAATTGTGTGTCTGTCCGCCTGTCTGTCTGTCAGTCGGTGTGTATGTGTGCATTAGCATTTAATTTCAGTATCTCCCAAGTTTACGACACGATATTTTAAAAAATATCCCCCCATCCCTAACTACCATTTACACTTTCGAAAATTTTGATTTCCTCAAAAATAGCTCTAATGATTTTGATTAAAATATCGTAGGTATATTAAGGATATTTACATGAGAAACAAAAAGTGTATCGCGAATTTCCTGTGAACAGCCTCTGATGTCCACTTCATTCTGGCTGACTCTTGCGGTAAACAGTAAGAGATACACAAAAACTGCTACACCATAATTGTAGATGGTGTAAAAAACACAACTTTTGTCCTTTACAGTTTTGTTGAGGAGGTAACCTTTTCCAAGATATTCCTTGTTATTGGTTTCAGCTTTAAAATGCTTACCTATAGATACTTTTCTCAAACAGGAAGTCGCTCGCATTCCTTATGTTTTACTCCTGGTCAAGCAAAGAAGCGAGTTTCAGTCAACATTGCATTGCGTCAGCTTTTAAAACATTTGGATATTGATTTAGCATGGTGCATTCCCACATTTCCCTTATACTTAGATATAAGGCAGTAAAGTAATAACACCATTTCTGGTAATGTTTATCTTGATTAGCATTATTTAGATAAAAGAATAATCTTTATTAAGAATAGTTTATTTCTAGAATAGATAGAGGAAGTTATGTGAATGGAACACAAACTTTTTTCCATCATAACTTATAATATATGTGAGTCTGGATGGCTCAGTTGTTTAAGCGCTGACCTTCTGTTCACAGGGTCGTGGGTTCACACCACGCCCACACTAGTGATTTTAAGCGTTCTTAAAAGTGCCAGCCCCAAGAAGCAGATTTACTGAAAAATAAGTAAAAGGACAACTGCAGGGCGAAAATCCAGCTCATTGGGGGGGGGGGGCGCTGATATGACCTTAGAAATTGACTGTTTGTTAAGAAACCATTTATTTCTTCATTTGAATTATGATATATTACTTCGAAGAAATGGGGCCAAACAAATATTTAGGTGGAGAGAAAAGAATTCATAAACCTTTTTGAAAAGTCTAACGGAAACTCAGATAAGGCAAGCATATTTTAAAGATTTTAACGTTAGTACTGTACCTTTACTTTATGCTTTAACTATATTGGTGTATGTAAAAGAAAATTATCTGAATCTTAATTTGAGAAATGATATTGATTGTTACTTAACCAGACAAACCAATTGTATAAATAATGACAATGTTGAATTAACAAAATCGCAAATGTGATTTAGGTAAACGGGTATGACATATTTGAACAAACTCCCACCAGTTGCTCTAGCCATTACTTAAGCAAAGTTTGTTGGGTAAAATAAAAGTGTTTTATAGCATGGAAGCTTTTGAAAGCACTAATATTGATGATGTAATATTTTAAATGTGTTTATCTGTATCAATACCTTGTTTATGAGAATGTATTTTGTCATTCTTCTGTGATGTTTATCAGCAATTTGTTGCTATTGTCGCTATGTACTTTAAATGACTAGATCTTTGCTGTTTCTGATTAACACCATATTATTATACTGACTTGTTTTGAGTTGCACTTTAGTTTTACTGACAAAATGTATTGCAACAATGTTTCCTTAATGACCAATAAATTGAAAATTAACTATTAGCTATATCGTATAAATGTGTTTTCCTCCATAATGTGGGAACCTTCAGCTAAACTTTGAATCCGCAAGCTGGAAACAGCCCTCTATGGACTGGCCGTAAAAACAATTCAGGGGTAAGAGACAGTGTTATAATTAATGTGACATAAAAAGTGGTTCGGATAAATATACATTTGTGCATAGGAAAGATTAGGAACTCCTTATATTATACAATCAGTCTTCCGGAATGCGTTATGTGTCGAAATTGCAATACTTCCGACTGCATTTGAGTTTATAATGATAACAACCGCAAAGTTTTCGTTTCACAGTAGAGTCCGTAGGCCAATGGTAAGCTACACATTGACCGGACAAATTGCATAGCTCATACCTTTTCTTTCTCTCAGGACTCGGAAAGATTTGCACTCTGCGGCCTATTGTGTCGCATGCAACTTCCAAAAGGAAGGGATGAGATGAAATATACAAAGATTTGTTGCTCGGACCAAGTGGCAGCAGGTACGGATATGCGGGGTCCCTAACGTGTACAGATGCAGACATACCTCTAGGTACCTCTCAGCACCCCTCCTGACGAACAGGGCAGGACTGCCCTGGTTCCGTACCAGAGGAGTAGGACACAGGTACATGGGTACATAGCATTTGTCAGCCTTACACCACACATCACCAAACTACCTGGACAGTCCCGTACCTCGAAAGATGGTAGATATGAAATGAAATGATGTGGAATGAGGAACCGGAAAATTGCTTTCTATTAGGAAAGGTACCCCAGCGTTCGCCTGGCGACAAGGTAAAACCACCAAAATCAGAGAACGCGGTCGACAGGAATCGACTCCGTGACCTCCCGAATGCGGGCCATAGACGTCTAAGGCAATCATCTCTTTGCTTATACCCTTAAAAGAAGATAAATATTATAATTTATTACACCCCAATTGTATCAAAAGAGTGCGTTTAAAGTAAAAAGCTGTTATAAGTTTACATCCTTCGTGTATAAAAATAACATTAAATATAACTATAACTCCATGGCACGACAGCTCACGGGGAACCTTGGCCTACCGCCCGGCCGCTGCGTCCCCCATCTCGGTCCACTACAGACGTCATGGATGGGGTGCAGTATTGGAGGGTGAGACGTGGTCAGCGCCTCGAGTCTCCCCCGGCCGGTTAATGCGGTCCTCGCGACCTGGAGCCGCTACTTCTCCATCAAGTAGCTCCTCAATTGGCCCCCCAGGGACCTTACGAGGCTGAGTGCACCCCGGGCCAGGTCTCCCAGTGGGGGAAAAATCCCCACGCCGGTACTGGGGATCGAACCCAGGTCTCCCGCTTGGTAAGCAGCAACGCTACCACCGCGCTAAGGAGACGACCACATTAAATACGAGACTTCAAAATACTGTATAGAGAACAGGAGCTTATTTTCATGAAATTGCGGACTATGCCTATTTAACTCTGTAAATATTAAGAAAGAAAAAAATGAAACAGAGCATTCTAAGGAAAATTCCTGGTTCTTTATTCAGTTGTCATTAATTTCAAGGCAACCCAGTGGTAAAGTTTAGATATTCTATTTACAATATTGATTAGTTGGTTGTTCTTTTGTCTTGAATTACATATGTTTATAGGAGTCCTGGTATAAACTGATATAAAATTGGGTCTAGGGGTTTCCAATTTGTTACTTTTTCAATGAAAATTACTACAAGGGTGTGCCAAAAATACCCCTTGTGAAAGTTTAGTTTTTAGCAAAAGTACTTAAACTTCGGAGTAATGAATATGTGACCAAAAAGCGTAATAAAAGCAAAAGTCACCCTGAGAACACTGAATTTAAATTATTTATTTTTTCGTATTTTTCCAGTTTTTAAAACTCATCCACAGAAGATTGAACTAACTCAGTGAAGAATGTCATACATATTAGAACAAATACTATATAATGTGTTACATATTGAGATATACACTGCCTGCTATTTCTCACTGTAAAAAAATTAAGTTGTGGTGGAAGTCTAAAAATGAAAAGTTTAAATTATGTTTAAATTCCATTCGTGCATTTGGTTCTGTAGGTTTAACATGATTTGTGAATTAATTGTTGTTCACATCACCTATTAACGTCCTTATAATTGCCGTTCGTAAATACGAAACAATCACCAAATAGAGTATCAGTAGTTAAGATAGAGGGATCCTGGGCCAGGGGCAAGTGAGCATACATGGGGAAGATAGGGAATTAAAGGAGGCTGAACTTATCTTAGAGTATTAGGTGTATTTTCTCAGGCCTTTGGGGCCCTTTTAAAGGCTAAAAATGTATGGGAGCAGTTTAATATCCGAAATTTGGGAGAATACAGTGATCTCTACTTAACCTCAGATGTTCTGCTACTCGAAAATGTTTTTGAAGCCTTCAGAAAGGAAACATTGAACACCCATAAAGTTGATCCTGCACATTACTTTACATCTCCTGGACTTACTTGGGATGCTATGCTTTTGTATACCGGGATTGAGCTAGAATTGTTATTGGATTATGATCAGCTTCTCATGGTGGAATCTGGCATAAGGGGAGGATTATGTCAGGTCTCTCACCGGTATGCCCTGGCTAACCACGCCTATATGGAGGAATTTGATCCTAATAAGCCAACTCAATTTATTACATACGAAGACGCAAATAACCATTATGGATGGGCTATGCAGCATCCGCTGCCTTATGGAGGATTTCAGTGGGGTTTTTCCTGATAGTATCAACATAGAAACATTAAAAGAAGATGACCCTCTTGGATATATATTCGAAGTTGAACTTCACGATCTTCATAATGATTTGCCGTTCTTGCCTGAGTGTCTGAAGCTAAAGAATTCAACTGTAAAGAAACTAATTGCACACCTTGAAAGCAGATTGAAGTATGTTGTACATTACATGATGTTAAAACAGGCTCTCTCACATGGACTACGACTAACAAAAATCAATCGTGTGCTACGATTTCAACAATCGTGCTGGTTAAAACCTTACGTAGCGTTTAATAACAAACTGAGGCAACAGGCTAGAAATGACTTTGAAAAGGACCTGTACAAACTCTTCAACAATGCTATGTTTGGAAAAACCATGGAGAATATACGAAATCGCATGGATATACGCCTTGTGACAAACGAGAAAACATTGGAAAAACTCATTTCTAAGCCTACATTCATCGACAGAGGTATACATGGACCTACCCTAACAGCTGTTCATATGGCCTCACGACAGATCATATTCAACAAGCCAATATACATCGGAATGAGCGTACTGGATATATCAAACACCCTCAAGTATTCATACCAATATGATGTGCTGTTGCCGTATTATGGAACAGAAAACCTGAAGCTTATGTACATGGATACAGACTCCTTCATTCATCGAGTTACAACAGCCAACATATACCAGGACAAAATGCAATTTATTGAACATTTGGATACATCTGATTACCCGGCAAGCCACATGTGCCGCTCCACACAGAACAAAAAAGTGTTGGGAAAATTTAAAGATGAAGCTAACGGGAAAATCATCCAACGCTTTGTCGGACTGAGACCTAAGATGTATGCTCTTGATATTGATGGAGGAATGATCAAAAAGATTAGAGGTATAAAACGAAGAGCTATTAAGCAGTACATCACATTCGACAGTTATATAGATTGTCTTAAAAACAGCGAAATAATAAGAACTCTCATGAATTTGATAATGTCACAACAGCATAACGTTTCGTCTGTAAAAGTCAATAAAATCGCTCTATCGCCCTATGATGTTAAAAGAGTGATTGCTGATGATAGAATATCAACCTATGCTTATGGTCATTACAAAGTTGTGGACGTATCATGAGAGAATACTACATGCATTGCTCACCATCGGTAACGAGAAAGAAAATTGAAGCTTAGACTCCGAACGCTCCCATGCGTATAGCGAAGGCATACGAAGAGAGAAGAATAAGAATGAGAGGTGGCGGGAACTCTACCATTAGAGCACATTTCTAATGCTGGTCTCAAGCCCAGATAAAAGGGAGAGACGCCTAACCTCACGTGCTAGATATATTTATATAAAAAACTAAAAGCTGAAAAGACTGGCCAGAAATAAAAAATATGCCCACCGCTTCAACAGAAACAACAACAATAACAACAAGGAAACAGGGCTGGGTCATTATTCTACCGAAAACACACCTTGATTAGAAGAAAACAGGCTGTAAAACAATAAGAGAGACGAAGAATTATGATGCTTACAAAACAATAAACACCTCGAAAACAAAGGCTTAGACCCTTCTTCTAGCGACACCATAGGATGAGAGACATAATACAAAAAGACAAATAAAGAGATGGAGAAACAAAAAGATAAGCTATGTTAGATTTACAACCTCAGAAAGACTGAAACCATGCAAACATATCCACTCGCTTCACAAACAGCACCTCCATAAAGGATATAAAGGACTGCAAAATACTGAAACACAATACAGAAATGATCATAAAGGATCCAAACTGTGGAAAAATATGACGAAACTGTAAAAACACTGGATAGGCTATAAAAAGCGATCTAACTGACCAGGAACATATGAAAATGCTATAAAACGAGACAAATAGTGTGAAAAAAGCGTCAGATACACTGAAACGATGACATCAATTACTGCAAAAAAAAAACAACAAACAAACAAACAAAATAATAAAATAAAATTGTTGTAGAAACCACATAAACTAGCACACAATTTACATCACTTACTATCAAGCATTAAGGGCTACAAGCCGTCATGTCGCTTCAAATACGCTTAAAATGCTCCTAAACTTACAAAAATATCTGTAGTACACCTTCGTCGCCGTCACAAAGTAATTAAAGACATTCCAAAAATACATTCAAAGTGAGTTGAAATACATATAGCCTGAGGGTTTAACACTAGCCCAGTTCTGAATACCTTAAAAGTCGTAAATGACTGTAGGGAGACAGGAAGCACTACAAAACACTACAAAATTCTGTTAAATAGACTTGAATTAAAAAATGTCTATAAAAGCGTTAAAAACATTAAAACACCGTAAAATACTGTTAAATATTACTAATAGGCCTGAAATGGGCTAAAATATCTGATTTAGAGCCCTATAAACCAACCAAACGATTCGAGATGTATGGAAAAGTGCTAAAATGTCTCATCAATACCCCGTCCTACAGTCATAAACACCCTCCCCAAATGGTATGGCATGACATTAAAAGCATACTAAACAACAGCAACAACTAGAAATTGCCATTAAAATTCTGAAAAATGTATGTGAAATCACTAAAAACACTGAAAGGTAGACTCAAATCACGCAAAAATGCTTGTAAAAATGCTAAAAAGCATTAGAAAACACTGTAAAATAATGTAAATATGAGCGAAAACGTCTGAAAAAGCATAAAATACCTGCTTTAGAGTCTTAAAAACCTACAAAATGGTGTGAAATCAGTTAAAAAAGAGCTAAAATGTCTGAACAGTACCCTGAAACCATGTGACCTAGAGGCCTAAGCACCCTCCAAATTACATGAAATGTCATTAAAAAGCATTGGAAGCAGCTGTCCTAGCATTCAAAAAACGTACAAAGAGCTTGTTAATGTTCTAATGTTCCGTACACACTCAAAAAGCACAGCAAAGCACTGCAAAAGGACTTCAAACGGCACACCGCAGTACCAAAAATCGTTAAACATTTCAAATTTCTGCGGAAAAAGCATACAAATTAATGTAAACCAAAGCAGTCCGCCTTTGAAAGGGCCCCAAAGGCCTGAGAAAATACACCTAATACTCTAAGATAAGTTCAGCCTCCTCCTTTAATTCCCTATCTTTCCCATGTATGCTCACTTGCCCCTGGCCCAGGATCCCTCTATCTTAACTACTAGTATCATTAAAAAAAATCTGGCGTTCTACTGTGAAAGAAACACTTATAAATACTTGAAGCGGAATTTGAAATGCAGAAAGTAGCCTGCGTATATCTCTTTTGGATCCTCCAAACGCAGAGCATTTTACCCAGATTTAATCAAATCACCGAGTGGGATATTTCAGGCATTAACGCATTCGATTGTACCTGGGGGAGAAGCTGACCAATTTGACCAAAGCTTTTGGTTATTTAATTTGATCTGAGGGGTTTTCTATTATTTCTTTCATCACACCATTTCATTTTCTTATTCTTTTTCTTCACCTACATATCAGCCTTTGGAGTGATCATTCATACTGGATATTCTATGTTCCAGAATTTGCTTGCTCTTCGCTGACCTAAGCTATTGACTAAATTCTCGAGGGTGTAAGTCCTACTGGTACTACTACTACTGAGGTGAAGGTAGGTAGATATATTCGTTATATATTTACTATTTTGTTAATATAATTTTTGAGTAACAGGTTAACTAAATCTCTCTCTGATTGAAGTGACGTATGTTCTTCTGCATTAATTAATAATGAAAATTTTCACTAGCGTAGTTTTAAGTACTATTTATCAAGATCCGTTTCAGACAAAAACTATAGTTAATTTCTTGATATGGAAGGATAGGTTTGTGAAAAACGAAAACATAATTTATATCATAAAGATTATAAAGAATAATGCTTAAGCAATATTTCTATGGAAACAAAACATAGTAAACAACACTGTAATGTTTGTTATCTTTTGTGTAATCGGAATTCTCGACATCAGAACTGCAATTATCACACATGAAAACCACTCCTTCGGCATCAGAAGGCTGATAACGCACAAGATAAGAAACTAGACAATAAGAACACTCTACCCATTTAGGCCCAATCTTCATTAGAGTAGTTTTTTTTTTGCTTCTTCTTGGCCTTTGATGTGGTGCTAGGCCCCTGCAATCTTTTTCTTCTTAAGGCCTTCCATGCTAGTCACTGGTGTTGATTTTCATTTTTACTCTCTTTGGAATTTTGGAGGATTTTTAGAGTTGAAACAGGCTTATTTGTGAGCTGTAAAAGGTGCAAGAGCTTCTCTGGGAATTGCATTTTTGTTGAATGGATAGATTCCCGCTTTTTTGAAACCATTTTGTATTTTTTCACTGGAAAAGATCTGGAGGTATACAGGATCTATATTGGTGTGAAAGTTGCTCCTGATGGGTTTTTCTATTGAGTGTTCTTTCATGTAGTGATCCAGACATTCTGCCCAGTGGCTACAGTAAGCGTGATGAATGGGAGGTAACGCCGGCAAGAAAACTTGATTGGCTTTAATAAAAACTATCACTTCAGGGTTTATGTATGATTCATGTGAATCCACGAGGACGACTGGTCGAGCAGGAAGAATGGATTTCACCATAGGTGTAATCCATGTTCCATTGGCACATACGCAGCCCAGAAGAGTATGTGTCTTTCCACAATCAGTGTAAACTCCCTTGTAGAGTATTTCTTGCCCACTGATGCGACGATCTTATTTGATTTTACAACATAAGTCCGCCTCGTCACAATTCCACAGACTACCAGGTAGTTTCTTTACGCCTAATTTCTCCAGAAGGGAATCCAATTTATTGTAAAGGTCTGCAATCATCTCTTCGTTTGCCATTGAGGCTCTGTAGGCTGCCAGATTTTCTGGAGTACGCAGTGTAAGGTTGTAAGGTTGTACTTCTTGAAACTTGCCCACTATCATTTGCTAGCACTGTCATTTTCTTTGTTGAAGAAATTTTCTCTGCCAGCTCGTGTTGTTAAACAATGTGTAGTATTCCTCGCCTTGACAACAGTTAGCCCAAATCCGAGTTCTTGCATATGTATTATATAATTTATACAGCTTCATCTCAAGCTCTGATGTTAATGTGAATGGTCTTCCTAGTTTAGGTGGATCAGCATTAACTTCATTTCCTATCTCGTTCCTCCCAACGAAGTCTTTTAGCGTACTCTCTTCGAAGCATGGTAGGTATATGGATATCCTCTGCTCCTTGACCAATTTGGCGGCTTCCAGAAGTTGCTTAGTTTCGTATTTGTGATATTTCGACCGTTCTTGAGGCACCTTAAGTTTATCTGTAATGAGTGAGGATAGGTGAGCTCGTGATACGGTAGATAATTTCGTGATATATATGGAGTCCCGGTGGAATGTGATGGGGGAGAATCCGGAGAAAACCCGCCCCTGCACCGCTTTGTCCACCACAAATCTCACATGCGATCGCTTGGGATCAAACCTGGACCGTCTATGCGAGAGGCGAGGGTCTGACCACTCGATCACAGCGCGGCCCTTGCAGGCAAAGCACCCAACACTAACATCCTTTTACTTCAGGTCCACGGCTTAATTAAAATACAAGAACACACGTTTTCTGCAGGTGTATTGAAGCTGAATTTGCAATATTTCCCCGTTAGTTTACAGTTATTGCTGAAACATTGTTTTTTAAAACTGCGAGCTGAGCGGATGTCTGCCATGCTTTCTTGAACACGAAGGGAAGGGAAGGGAAGGCTATGGCAAATTTCATTCTCGTTCCATCTAAGCAGGGAAGCCTGAGAATTAGGTGACAGATCGCTCGGTCATATAGAAGGCGGGTGTTTACTTTTGTGGTAGTACCTATGTCCCTCAAAGGGGCGCTCTCGAAAGGGTAGGGTGAGATGGGATAATGAGATAGATTATTTGTCGTTAACAACCTTGTCAATTGTTACGTTCATATAAGCACAGCCGGAAAACCGGAATTTCGTCCCGCAGAAATTCTTTTATGCCAGTAAATCTTGTCGCTTCGAACCACATTTAAAATCCATTGGTCTAGGCCGGTTTTAAACCAGTCACTTTGAGAACAGAAGGGCAGCAGTTAACCAATTGAGCCACCTAGACCGATAAAGAGGGCAGCTGGAGCCAGGAGCAATGACACAGCAAAAACCATGTTCCTACGGTACCAGACAGACGCCCTTATATTCGGAAAGGAAAGCTGCTCCCGGGGGCGGTCTCATACCGCGACGAGCAACCGAAGGCCGAGGGACGGTGAGTTTGCCCTGTCACGACGCATCGAAGGCCATGGCCGTCACTTGGATCCCTAAAACATACCAACAGAGTGAAGGATAAAGCAAATGATGAATGGAGCTCTTGGAGGGCCAAGAAATTCGGGGGATAAAAACAAAAACCACTACAGCATTGGCCCAGTGATACGGTAAAACTCTCTCGAGAGAAGAAAATCCGTGATTCTGAGTGGGAGCGCGGTGGTGAACGAACCCGGAACCTCACTTATGCTTGGTTACATAAAAATAATATTGTAAAACCTTTTGTCAGTATTCTTGGCATATTGTTATTTAATGGTGTCTGGAAACGTTTGCTTATGGGTGGAATGCTATTCTACTCAGGTTACGTGAGGAAGTAGGTGTCATGAATTATAGACGAAATGGACCATAAGAAAGGTGTTGGAGCAATTGGTGTGGGGAAATCATAACACCCAGAGAAAACCCAGCCAAGTGCCGCTGATGACATGTTAGCCCTTAGGATTAAACCCAAGCCGTCTAGGCGGTAGGCGAATGGTCTAACCACTCTGTCAGAGCGTCACCAATCCGGGAACTGAAAAAACAATGATCCTAGCGCTTTATTATATCTACCTGCTTCAAAAACAATTTTCTTAATCTTATTTTCAAATTTATCAAACAAGAATATGCAACAGATGTATTTTTAGATAGGTAGAGACAGACAGAAAAATTGAATGCCATGTTGCAATGTTAGCTCAGTGATTAGAGCAACCTGTTAGGTGCCGGAAAATCCGTGCTTCAAATGTTGTCTATGGTATTGAATTTTTCAGTCTGCTTCTATCAACTAACTCTTTTCCTACACCCAGCTTGTGTGGAAATCAATTATTTAACACTAATTGACCTAACAGTTGGTTAAACTATGAAGCGCGGGACTTACAGTAGTAAGACATTGTAAGTCGCCATTGGGGTGAGATCTGAAAATAATTGGAGATTACCTTGTGGTTTACCGGGAAACATTCGAGACAGTTGAGAAATTTAATGGCGTGTCGTTATGTTGCCAGGTTAGCTCAGTGGTTAGACTAACCGGCTAGAGACTGGGAGACTCCTGGTTTAAAATTCCATGTTGGCATTAACTTTTTGAGTTTGCTCTACTTATCCAATCTTGTCAGGGATTATAAAAAATCAAACAATGATTTTATTTAATTTTCCATATTGTTTAATAATCATTCCTATAGCAACTACTTTACTTGTTTAGAGTTATGCCATGTATAAATTAGTTATTAACGTTCTGTGCATTAAGCTTAATAAATTTAAAATTTCAGTTACAGGTTTTTTTAAAACTATGATGTAACTTATTAAAGAGTCCTGGGATTGAAAATGTTACTATAATCGTGCAAAAAATCGAAAATTATGTTTTATTACAAGTAGTTGTAGAAACCTTTAAGCATCTATAGAGAAACAACATTTAGCTGTCCTCCCCTTACTTTGGGCTCTACAGCTATTTAAAGATCGTACAACGCAACTGTTTCCTCGCACATTATTTCATTAAACAGCGTTTTTCTAAAAATACTTTTCACACTTTCAGAATGTTCCACGGTCACAGTTTTTATTTAAATATCTAAAACTAAAATTCCCCAGAATGTGCAGAAGTGTCCATTGTTATACTAAAATGTTCAACATTATACTAACACCAATAGTACTCAGCTTTAAAAAACACGTTTTTATGAAAAAGTATTGATGTCTAACTTTAAAAAAACTTATAATTCAGTAATCAAAGATATTGAAATATTCCCGCTTAGAGTTCTTGTGGGTGGTTCAAAGGTTCACGTCTGACAATACCAACCAATTTTCTCAAATTCTGAAGCGCGTGGGAAGTAGAAATATAAATGAAATATATTTACGTAATAAATGTTATGAAATACTTTAAATCCTGCAAGCTGCTTATCCAAATTCATTGATATTTGGTTTTAATATTAACATAATAACGATGTAATCATAACAATTTTCATTCCCAGTGTTTCTTAAAGCTGTATAATGATTATGTAGATACTTTTTCAAACATTTTTGTGTCTCAAAATCCGTTCCCTCCCATTTAATCTCGAAGCTCTGAATACATTTGGCAGAAATGTTATTGCGTATTCTTTATTGAGATGATGCATTCGTCGCCTCATATTTCGATGTTGGTTAGTGGTAAATAGGTATGTGAGTTACGGTTTGTCTCGTTTCAGGGTTCGTTCGATTTGCTCGAGTTATCTTCTTGTACTCCAGGATGTGTGTGCTTCCTGTGAGGATTTGGACTGGCTGTTCTACCTTAATGAATGCACTACAAATTCATATTATAACATATTTATTACGAGTGGCCGTTATTACACTCACCCCCTTGATGTAATGAACATCCAAATTGTCCTATTTTTATTGTTTAATTTATATAGCCCCCTTTAACATCTAAGGTCATACCGGGGGCTTTTGTATTATAAACAACTCGTCTGTAGGTTCTTTACGTTTTTATTTTCCTCAGGCAGTCACACCCACACACACACACACACACACACACGCATTCACTCCCACATACATACTTCCAGACTCTGGATAAGAAATAATTCCGGTTAAAGTAAAATTTCCCGCCCAAGCTCTCCGGAGGAGAAGTCAACTCGCTGACCACTCGACCACGGAGGCAGTCCCTTATTTTCTTGATTCGTCGCCTTAAGAACCAAAATTTGCTGGAACTTGCCTATCGCGGCGATAGTAGTAGACTACTTCTCGAAGCAGTAGACTAAGTGAGGTGATTGTGCGTCTATTTAAAAATTCGCAGTCGAACGCCGAAATGTTATAATTCGGAGATTTCTTATCGTCACTGCCGCGACTTGCCTCGCGTAAATGTGTTACAGGAAAATGTGCTCAATAAAAGCTAATCTCAAAAATGACACAATTTTTCCCTTCTTTCATCTCTTTGCTAGATTTTTCTGGTCACCTGACATTTTCTATCAATTTCATTTTTATAAATGTATCTATTAAATCTGTTTTGACTGAGTAATGTACTTTGGTGCACGCCAACCTACATCGACTGTCTCACGTGGTGTTTTCTAGATTTTAAGCTACAACCCCACCTAATTCCCGAGCTTATTTCTAGGGTCATGAGCGAAAACTTGCACAATAAGAAAGTGTTCCAAACTTTCTGAATGGACAACCTTCGGAAGTACCTTTTCTACTTTATACCTGGTCCTTAATTGCTCTATTGCTGGAACCTGTTATCTCCTTCCTCTTATGGTGACCATCTGTGAAAATTTCAAATGCTGTGTTTCTTAAAACACAAACATGAGTTTTACCACTTATTACTTACATTATAGGTTCCTATTTACTAAATTTTCAAAAAAAATATTTTCACAAAAAAGCTTCTTACAGCTCAGTTTCCAAAATTCTGTAAGAATATCTCAGATTTACATTCCGGGAATATCACTTAATAAGATTTATCACATGAGATTCATATAAAATAAATATTACTGAGGAAAGAACTTTTAGATAACTCATTCATCATTTTATAATATTTTAGAGGTTACAACACTCTTTTTAATATGTATTTATTTAAGTCGTTTGAACTTTTAAAGTCAGCTCGCGGTAGACGAAACAATTCTGTTAACATCTATACATAAACAGTTTTACCTGGATAAATAACAGATATTAATTTCTATTGGATACGATGCTAAGGATCTAATATGCAAATATTAAACAGTTTGTTTAAAAATAAACTCGCAAGGAGCGTTTTGAATATTTGTATGTGTTGAAAAATACATTATGAGAATTACTTTTAATGTTTGAGGTATTACGTTTACCTTTATGATGCACACTGCATATGTAGCCCCCTGTAGTCTTTAGCTTTTCCTCCTTCCTTTTCCTTGGAGTTTTTTCTTTACTTACATTAGGGGCTTTTTATCTGTCCAATATAAGTCGCTGGTCTATAGCGCGGCTGATCCTGAGGAACGCTGGACTCAGCATAGTTCCTATGCCTCACAACACATATTAAAGTCACTCACTGCAGAAAGTACTGCCACCTCCAGACTCTATATAAGTATTCATTCCTCTTTTTCTTTATTTGCTAAAAAACACGCAGTTCCGTAGTTGGTTGGGACTCCGGCGCTGTATTCCTTTTTTTTTTCTTTCTTTTTCTTCTTTTGTAGCTTAACGTCCTTTAAACTGGTTGGTCCTATCGGACGAAGAACGAAATTGGTGAAAGATGCTCAAATGATCTCGGGGTCCATGGCGTATAAAGTTACTCGACTTTCGTCTTCTCAGGATAAGGGAAATCCCCGAAAAAACACTTATCCGGGTAACTCACCCTAAGCAAGATTCGAACTCCCGACCTGTCGAATGTGAGTCAGACACGCTACCACCACAATACCCAGGGGTGCTCCTTTTCTTAATCTTCTGTTTTTTTTCTTTTTCCCTACATTTCCTTTCTTTTACCGTTTAATGTTTTATGACAAATACACATTCACAAACATATGCCCAAAGCGGGACCCGAACCCACGATCCCTTGCACCACGAAGCACCAAGGCGAGGCGCTTTTGCGAGCGCGGCCATGGGGACCGGCATAACTCTTAAGCACCTTTATAATAATTTGTCTCCCTCCGTGGTGTAATGGTTACTACATAGCCAAGGTCGCGGGTTCAAACACGGCGGAAGACGATGAATTTTTGCGGGCGTAAAAATTCTTAGCATGGCCTCCTTCGGAAGGGAAGTAAATCCGTTGGTCCCGTGTCATAAACTTACGGGACGTAAAAGAATCTTAAATCTCATAAAGATGCCTCTGAGCAAAATTAATCTGTCTTTCACACCCAATATAATAAGATTTATGTTTGTGTGAAAATTCCAATAACATTAGATAACTAAAATTATGCATAGGTCAGGATTAAAGAACTGCAGAGTCAATACAACATGTAACTTTGAGATTATACAGGCTAATATTCATTTTAAAATCATACAAACAAAAAGAATACAAGTTACTGTTTCGTTTCTTTACATCTGCATGTCTATACACTTTACTTCTCTTTATTGCATTTACAGTTAAATCTTCAATAGCACGTAAATGTTGCACGGAATAGATAATTGTTGTTCTAAGGCAAAATAATTTATAAATACTTCGCATATCCTAGTCGAGGGAGTTGGACGCCACTTATCACGCTTGCAATTTTGGAGCCAAATTGCACTTCTGGCATCATCTCATGGGAATATGAATAATCTGTCCTTATGAGATTCACTAGAACAACTTAGTGCCGAACTGACCACCATATCGGGAAAAAAAAGCTTAAAATTAAAACTTCGAAAAGCATGCGGAAACTTCCATTTATTATTTTCCTTTTTATAGTGCTTTAGAAGGCTACTTCATGTCACGGTACCCCTCCAACCCTTCTCTAGGGAGGTGATACCCGTTGACCATATCTGCTTAAGAATTTCACCATGATTTAAATGCACTGCAGGATATACTCTGATTTTAAAATGTATTCGAAAATTTCATGAGACGTTCAGAAACCGTTGCTAACTAAAACGGCATTAACACATGTTTACTTTAAATAGTATTTAGTATAATTAGGTTATTACTTCTTGCAACACATCTCATGAATTCAATATCTCTGCTTACAGAATCAACATGCCCGCTAACGTGTGGGAGAATATAGGCTACTTTGTGGTACTTGTTGCAAGTGTTCTTATTGCACAATGTTTGGTTTACGTCTCCGGCAGAGCAGAATGGGAGGGGATTGTGCGTCTGGTAGTGCCCCTGGCGAGGTAAGAACTTGTAAAAACTGAGGAAGAAATTCAACATTTCCTATATAGATTTATATCTTTTATATATTTAAGGAGACCTATGACTTTAATATTAGACGCCTAGGTAATGTAATGTTGTTATGATGATGTAATCACTTCTTAATGTCTCTGAAAGTTATTACTGAACAAAGTTTTAATAATGTGTGCTTATTAGTTACAAAGTTATTAGTTCTGGAGTTGTTTATTTATCAATCGATAAAAAAACATTGGATTATTTTTGTTTTGTTTCAGTTAACAGAAATTTTTATCATAGGTGTGCGAGGGTGGTACAGTCAACGACATTAAAAATACGCAAAAAAAAAAAACAACAATGGATCTTTTTTGTTTTGTTTCAGTTAACAGAAATGTTTATCATAGATGTCCGAGGGAGGTACAGACAACGACATTAAAAATTCCCCTGGTGGTGTGATTTTGCTGAAAATGTGAACGTTTGACGAGGATTCGGGTCTTTCCACGATTTCCATTGGTGCCATTCTGGTACAGCGTACCACGCGAATAAGAAAATGCAAAACTTATTGGGCAATCCATCCCTTCAGCCCTCAGTCCCGCTCGACCTTCTGTTAGAACAGGTTGATTGGTATAAGCAGTGTCTTAATTTAGTCTACCACGTGTGCACATTACCTTGGCATTAGAACTTCAGAATAAAGCTCAGAAAAAAGATTCTCATTTTGTGAGACCCGATGAGAGGGGTGTCCAACCAGTAAATTTACTGACCATCAGTTTAGAACTCAGAAATGTATTTGTTGTAATTACGTTTATTCGCTTCTGTAACGTCGCCTGTCCAAAATACTTTTAAGTGCATAACAAACAGGTGAAATACATGGGCGGAGTCAGCGAAGAAACCCGTCTTACGATATATTTTTAATATCGTTGAGAGGACCTGTATTTCAAAATAGATTGCGTTGCTGTGGCAAGTTGGTTTTTGTTCCATGTGTACCGTTAATTGTTTTACATCGACAAAATAAATTTGGTACCGATTCGCTAAAATTGAAAAAGGACAGTATCATTCAATGTATCTATTAATTTGGTTTTGACTGACTAATGTACTTTGGTGTAGGCCAACCTACATCGACTTTCTCACATGGTGTTTTCTAGATCTTAAGATACAACATGTGGTCCTTGAACCCCACCTAATTCCCGAGCTTATTTTTAGGGTCATGAGCGAAACTTTGCACGGCAATAAAACGTTCCCAACTTTCTGAAAGGACAACCTTTGGAAGGGCTTTTTCTGCTGTATACCTGGCCCTTAATTGCTTTACTGCTGGAAACGGATATTTCCTTCCTTTTATGGTGACCATCTGTGAAAATATCAAATGCTGTGTTTCTTAACACACAAACATGATTTGTAGCACTGAATACTTACCTTATAAGTAGCTATTTACCAAATTTTCAAAATAACAAAAATAAATAAATAGATGAAATAGTTTTTGAGAAGAAATTTTTCACAAAAAAGCTTCTTACAGCTCAGTTTCCAAAATGTTGTAAGAAAATCTCAGATTTACATTCCAGGAATGTCACTTTATAAGATTTATCACATGAGATTCATATACTATAAGTATTACTGAGGAAAGAACTTTTGGATAACTCATTCATCATTTTATAATATTTTAGAGGTTACAGCACTCTTTTTAATATGTATTTATTTAAGTCGTTTGAACTTTTAAAGTCAGCTCGCGGTAGACGAAACAATTCTGTTAACATCTATACATAAACAGTTTTACCTGGATAAATAACAGATATTAATTTCTATTGGATACGATGCTAAGGATCTAATATGCAAATATTAAACAATTTGGTTAAAAATAAACCAGCAAGGAGCGTTTTGAATATTTGTATGCGTTGAAAAATACATTATGAGAAGAATTGCTTTTAATGTTTGAGGTATTACGTTTACCTTTATGATGCACACTGCATCATAAAGGTAAACGTAGTCTTTAGCTTTTCCTCGGAGTTTTTTCTTTTTAAGTTACTTACATTAGTGTCTTTTTATATGTCCAAAATAAGTCGCTGGTCTATATCGCGGCTGATCCTGAGGAACGCTGGACTCTGCATAGTTCCTATACCTCACAACACATATTAAAGTCACTCACTGCAGAAAGTACTGCCACCTCCAAACTCTATATAAGTATTCATTACTAAGGGGAGTTTCCTCTTTTTCTTTATTTGTTAAAAAAAATGCAGTTCCGTAGTTGGTTGGGACTCCGGCGCTGTTTTCCTTTTTTTTTTTTTTTTTTTTTTTTTTTTCTTCTTTTGTAGCTTAACGTCCTTTAACCTGGTTGGTTATATCGGACGATGAACGAAATTGGTGAAATATTCGCAAATGATCTCGGGGTCCATGGAGTATAAAGTTACTCGACATTCGTCTTCTTAGGCAAAGGGAAAACCCCGAAAAAAGACTTATCCGAGTTACTCACCCTAAGCAAGATTCGAACCCATGACCTGTTGAATGTGAGGCAGACACGACACCACCACATTCCCCTGGGGTGCTACTTTTTTATTCCTGTTTTTTTCCCCCTAAATGTCCTTTCTTATACCGCTTTCACAAACACACATTCCCAAGGCGGGACTCGAATCCACGATCCCTTGCACCACGAAGCACCAAAACTTTAGCGAGCCGGCATTACTCTTGAGCACCTTTATAATAAATAATTTGTCTCCCTCTGTGGTGTAATGGTTAATACATACCCAAGGTCGCGGGTTCAAACTCGGCGGAAGACGATGAATTTTTTCGGGCGTAAAAATTCTTAGCATGGCTTCCTTCGGAAGGGAAGTAAAGCCGTTGGTCCCGTGTCATAGACTTACGGGACCTAAAAGCACCATAAGTATGATAAAGAGACCCCTGAGCAAAATTAAATGGTCTGTCACACCCAATATAATAAGATTTATGTTTGTGTGAAAATTCCAATAACATTAGATAATTAAAATTATGCATAGGTCAGGATTAAAGAACTGCAGAGTCAATACAACATGTAACTTTGAGATTATACAGGCTAATATTCATTTTAAAATCATACAAACAAAAAGAATACAAGTTACTGTTTCGTTTCTTTACATCTGCATGTCTATACACTGTAGTTCTCTTTATTGCATTTACAGTTAAATCTTCAATAGCACGTAAATGTTGCACGGAATAGATAATTGTTTTTCTAAGGCAAAATAATTTATAAATACTTCGCATATCCTAGTTGAGGGAGTTGGACGCCACTTATCACGCTTGCAATTTTGGAGCCAAATTGCACTTCTGGCATCATCTCATGGGAATATGAATAATCTGTCCTTATGAGATTCACTAGAACAATTTAGTGCCGAACTGACCACCATATCGGGAAAAAAAAAGCTTAAAATTAAAACTTCGAAAAGTGTGCGGAAGCTTCCATTTATTATTTTCCATTCTATAGTGCTTTAGAAGTTCATGTCACAGTACCCCTCCAACCCTTGACTCTTGGGATGTGATACCCGTTGACCATATCCACTGAAGAATTTTACCATGATTTAAATGCACTGCAGGATATACTCTGATTTTAAAATGTATTCGAAAATTTCATGAGACGTTCAGAAACCGTTGCTAACTAAAACGGCATTAACACATGTTTACTTTAAATAGTATTTAGTATAATTAGGTTATTACTTCTTGCAACACATCTCATGAATTCAATATCTCTGCTTACAGAATCAACATGCCCGCTAACGTGTGGGAGAATATGACATTCTTTGTGGTACTTGTTGCAAGCATCCTTATTGCACATTGTATGGTTTACATCTCCGGCAGAGCAGAATGGGAAGCGATTGTGCGTCTGGTAGCGGCCCTGGCAAGGTAAGAACTTGTAAAAACTTGTCAGGAAGAAATTCTTCATTTCCTAAATAGATTTATATCTTTTGTACATTTAAGGAGACCTATGACTTTAATATTAGATGCCTAGGTAATTTAATGCTGATATGATGATGTAATCACTTCTTAATGTCTCAGAAAGTTATTCCTGAACAAAGTTTTAATAATGTGTGCTTATTAGTTACAAAGTTATTAGTTCTGGAGTTGTTTATTTATCAATCGATAAAAAAGTATTGGATTATTTTTGTTTAGTTTCAGTTAACAGAAGTGTTTATCATAGGTGTACGAGGGCGGTAAAGTTAACGACATTAAAAATACGCCCATCGCTGTGATTTTGCTGAAAATGTGAATGTTTGACTAGGACTCGGGTCTTTCCTCGATTTCCATTGGTGCCATTTTACCACGCAAATAAGAAAATGCAAAACTTATTGGGCAATCCATCCCTTCACCCCTCAGTCCCGCTCGACTTTCCGTTAGAACAGGTTAACTGGTATAAGCAGTGTCTTAATTTAATCTACCACGTGTGTATATTACCTTGGCATTAGAACTTCACTATATAGCTCAGAAAAAAAATTAACCTCATTTTTTCACACCCGATGAGAGGGGTGTCCAACCAGCAAATTTACTGACCATCAGTTTAGAACTCAGACATTTATTTGTCGTAATTACGTTTTATGTTCAACCCCTTCCCCTCGGTAACGTCGCCTGTCCAAAATGCTTTTAAGTGCATAACAAACAGGTGAAATTCATGGGCGGAGTCAGCGAAGAAACCCCGTCTTACGACATATTTTTAATATCATTGAGAGTAACTGTATTTCAAAATAGATTGCGTTGCTGAGGCAAATTGGTTTTTGTTCCATGGGTACCGTTATTTGTTTTATGTCAACAAAATAAATTTGGTACTGATTCACATGGTAGTTTGGATTTGACAAGTATTTCAGTTAGTGGTTCGACGTGCTTTCGCTAAAATTGAAAAAGGACAGTATCATTCAGCGATTCGCTTTTTACCTTTGAATGCGAAAGCTCTTGAGGAAATAAAAGCATAATTGAAAGCTGTTTGTGCTGACCTTTTTCCGTCTACAGCAACAGTTAGATATTGGCTGAACGACTTTAAACGTGTTGAACATCCGTGTTTGTTAAGGAGCACCCAGAGCATGCGGCCGATGTGGTTTCGGAGGGCATTGTGAAAAAAAATGATATGATTCTCGGTGATAGTCGAACGAAAGTTCTCCAAGTAGCAGAGGCCATAGGTTTTTCGACGGGAACGGTAATTCATATTGCGTTTACGACTTGCATCCGTAATCACCGAAAATGTTTGTACGCCTTGCTTTGTAAGTCATAGCTGAGTGTTGACATCTATTGTTACACACCTGCTTTAGCGAACACCTGTGCCGTGGTAACCCTCATTAAGAATGCCGCTGTGATTGCTATCCCTGTGTGAATGGACATTGTTTGTTGTTTATGTGTTTAACGCCCGCTTTTACTACTATGGCACCGCAGGCGATGACACATGATACAAGAAATGAAGATGGGGCACTGGTGGAATGTGATGGCATGGAAAACCGGAGAACTCGGAGAAAACCCAACCCTGCGCCGATTTGTCCACCACAAATCCCACATGCGGTCCCCTAGGATCGAATCCGAGACGCCTTGTTGAGAAGCGAGTGGTCTAACTGCTCGGCCAGGCGCGACCGCGAATGGATCTCATTGGGAATGTATTTGACGTCGAAGTCGCGCATTGTTACGCCTGAGTGAGTTTGTGCCGTTGCGGTGGTTTTGCACGTGCAACTGTTTCTACAAGTTTCCAGTGACGTAACAAGCGGATATGAAAGGTCGACGAAGCTCTGCCCGGGGTGTAGTTTACACCGGGAATGCATCGCATGCAACAGTTCTGTGGGGAATGTCGAGCTATATTGCTACCGCGGAAAAGAAGCTGCGCGGCGGAATTTGTGCGAAATACGGATATTTGTGAGCAGATTTTAATCAGTTTGTGGAAAAGGCTATCCACGACCAAGCCGTCGAGCAGGTGGGAAGAAAATGGGGATCGCTTTGGCGAAGGACACGCCGGGACTGTCTTCAACTCCATTCCATTGAAGTATGCAGAGTGTCTCAAGCACAAAAATGGTTGGGATTCACTCCAATGCGAATGCCATATCAAGAAGACGCTGTCCAGAGGAGTGCAGCAACAGCATTAAGGCGGAGGGGAAAGAACGTGCCGCAGCTAATCCTACCATTTCAGTGTGCCTACTACAGATGAATAGGATTGCGCAGATCTTAGGAGGGAGCACCTGCTGAACGGCGACTTGTAATCACTTCTGAGAGATGAGGTGGTAGGGACTAGATGCATCTGGGAAGACATCGCACCCGGCAATAGTGTTTGATCAGGCCTAATGTGCCCAATGAAGCTCATTGAAGACCAATGAAGGTGTACTCTTTAAAGTTTGGGAGTCCCTTGAAGGAAATATCCTGAGAGAAATGTTGATCATCCCACAGAACAAAGTGACGAAAATACTGGAAGAAGTACACGGGGGAACCTCATGACCATGTGTCCGATAGCGCTGAGGCTTACATAAGTGTCCGCGATGAAACCGCAGCCCGGTTAGAGAAATTCTAAAGCAGGAGTACTGCTGAGTGTTGTCTTCAGTATCTAAGATGCGCACTGTGCCTCTTTCGTCCATATCAAGTTCGGTGTTGCTCCGTCAGGGGAATGAGGGGTTGAGAGTTGTTGGGGAACCCTCACACGAACTGGAGACAGTTGTTGCATAGACTCTAACATTTTTTGCGTATCTTTCAGGCAAGACCAATCCCTTATGTTGGAGCTTTCTCCGGGTCGGTGACACTCCGATCGGCGAGCCAATGTGGCTTAAGTAAACATTCTTCATTACAGAAAACTTGCTGTTTCTTTGCGTTCAACTTCTGGTTGAAGTACCTCGGACAGGCTAAAAGGATGGTTCTTAAAAGTCCTGCTTACGAAGATGATATCCAGATGTAGCAGACGGGCGCGGTAATTCAGTCCCATCGTCACCGACTCCGTTAGACTTTGGCAGGTGGCGCTTTGCAGAGGCAAAGGGCGTAATTTGGAACTGCCAGAACTCTTAGCTCGTCGTGAACGCAGTCTATAATCCCCCTGAATCTCGCTTCTTCTAGCATGTCTCGTCCCCCCGCTTGTTTTGCCAAAGAAACACGTCTTAATAGTTGTCGGATAGTTCGGGCGTCTGCGGTGACAATTGGTGAAGCACTTAGCCGATGTGATGGTAATCGCCATTCTTGGTTGTAAACATACGTATTTTCTAAGTACATGAAGCTTTACTGCAGTCAGATGGTCTGTCGCCCTCAACAAATCTTCCTGCCGGGAGCCCAGGCTGGCTCTTCGTATCCGTCGCACGGCGGTACCTTAAAGCAGGTATCGCATTTTCCCAACTCCGTTCCGACCTGCATGTCCTGGTAGGCATCGATGGATTCAGCAATGGCACAGACACGGATTCCACCTGCGCCTCCATCTGCTGCATTGCGGAGTTCATGCTTTAATTTTACTTCCCCCTTTTGTATTCCGGAGTTTACGTTCTTTATTTCGCTCCTCATTTCTTCCATGCCAGAACTTACATTCTTCACTTCAGTCTCCATCTTCTTGGTTGCGGAGTTCACCGTTATTATTTACTTCCCATTTGGCCCATTCCAGATTTTAAAGCTTTGTTTATCAGGCTATTGTGCGAACCGAGCAGGTCAGGCAGCGGTCCCTCAGCCTGGTGGAAGACAGCCGGTGTCACCATTAGATTATGGTTAATGAAATCCTAAGTAATTAAAACTAAAGACTGCACTATAACTTCTCGGTCAATGATTGTCTTACATCTTACACGATTTGTCCGTTTAAAAGGCATTGATTTTGTATTGGCTGTTAAAATCCTTCAGTTATATCTTCATAGTCTCTTTTTCATTTTTCCCCTATGTTTTTTTCCCCTAATATTTCCAAATAAAAATGTGCATTTTATTAAAAAAAAGACACTTTATTTCTAATATACTTGTGCAGCATTTGGCATCTCAGACATATGTGTTTTGATTGATATGAATGTTAGAATGCTTTATTATATTTTGAAGTGTGAAGTTGCCTTGGTTTCCCTCTTAAAATGTCTTGGGAAAATATGGAACTTCAAAGTCAACACTAAGCACTCAACTATTTAACGATTTTGCTATCCCTTTAATCTCTTTTGTCCCTACAAGAAAATGTGAAGGGAAAGCAAAGAAAGGAAAAAAAAAATGAGGATCTCGATTAACATAAAAAGTGCAAAGGTGTGGATAAAGAAGGTCATGTGACAACAATATTATTAATAAATATTAACTGTTTCTCCAATATTTACGTGTAACGTTTAATATGTGGATGATCTTTCATTCACATTTGGGGATCTGCATCAAACATTCCCTCCATTGTATTGCCTGCTGACTTGCTGATAACTATTTTGTTATGAAACTGTTTTCTTACCAAATTTAAACAATATAGGAATAAAACAGCTTACCTGCTGTCAAAGTAAGCCTGAAGGTTGATTTAGTTCTCCAAGCATGTAGCACACATTGGTTGCATTGCCACAAACTTCAGACTGATTTTACCATTAAAATGTGTTAAAATATTGTATTTAATGATGATGATAATAATAATAATAATAATAATAATAATAATAATAATAATAATAATAATAATAACGTATCAGTTTAACAGTGTTATCTCCACTAATACTTGACATTTAATTTAAGAGAAGGTTTGCATTGAATGTAACTATTATGGGACTTACAGTTTTGAGTGCCTGGCCAGTTTTGAGAAATATTTGTTATCATCATACGAGATTGGCTGGCTCCTGATGTTGTTATCTGTTGCATGACGGTTGTTTGTGTTGATAACTAGCCAAGGATGCAGATAAAAACAAACATGCAAACCAGATTAATGGAAAGCATTAGACACATCGAAGACAAACGGATGAATCTGCTGCTTAACACTACTTCTGGACCAACAATAACAATATCAAGTCGAGCATTACACTTCTGAAACCTCAAAATACACACTGCGTTGGATACTTAGGAAAAGATTTTAATCTAATCCACAAACACCGGCTAGTGAATTTTGCATGGCCAACAGAAATAGTCATTGAAGTACATCATTCCATTACTACATTTCAAAACAAACAGCCACCACAAAACACACAGCAACACAAAGAGCCAGTAGGTCTATGATAATGGGAGCAAATCATTTTCAAAGCCAGTCAGGCACTCAGAAATGTAAGTGATATAAGTGTTTCTATTCCGACTGAAATTAACTTAAGTATTCTCTTCTCAGATTTAGTTCCTTTTATGTCTTTAGTGGGGAGGTTCCGACCTCTTCAGCTGCTTTGGTGCAAGCGCTGAGTACCCCGAGTGCCCGTGATACTTCTGACGTCAGAAGTAGTCGGGCCGGACTACCAAGACCCTCCCGAAGGGGAGTTGTTCGGATTGGGTTGGACTCGACGTTGCACTGGTCCCAATACCCATGGGTTATTGGGTACGTCTTGGCTTGCCTTGACAGAGATGTGAGACTCCTCAAGTTCTCTGGCACTAACACAGGAGAGCTATTAGACGATAAGCTGGTAACACCGTCGGCCTCACCAAGGTTATTGGTAGTTGACCCTTATTATGGATTGACGAGCGTAAGTGGCGTATCCACTTCCGTCCCGGTATGTTCCCATGCCGGGGGGGTCCTTGTTAGTCTCTAGGTCTCGGCCTAATGGAAAGAGCCATGGAGTTTATCCCCCTGGAGCATCAGAATGGGGTCTTTGGCTCTGGGTAGTCATTCGAACTGAACTAAACTGTCTTTAGTATTATACTTAATGCTAAATCCTGTATTGTTTCAGGTTCTGCATAGGAGATTCTGACTACCGATGTGATTCACCAGTGCCCCAAGATGAAGAACCAACTTCTGAAGAAAGCACCGAGGAAAATATGCAGCATTCTCTTTTAGAAGCGCTCACACCTACCAGCTTGGGTGAAATTTCTCACACAACTGAAGTTTCTGATGAAAACATTTCTCACTTGCCATTTTTGCAAACCCAAGTGGGTAAAAGGATTCACAGCTGTCAAAATTTAAATAAGAGATTTACTCGCTTGTCACATTTGAGAGAACAATGTGTCTTAAACGAAGCAAGGAGAGAATCTCCTATCCCAGAAATAAATACAAGCACTGATGAATCAATGGCAAGTGAGCAACATGTCCTTTCTGAAGAATCTTCTAGGTATGAGCGCTTGAATTTGGGTGAAAACTCTCACACAACTGAAGTTTCTGATGAAAACATTTCTCACTTGTCATTATTACAAACCCATGTGGGTAAAAGGATTCATAACCGTGAAACTTTAAATAAGAGATTTACTCGCTCGTCACATTTGAGAAGACAATGTGTCTTAAACGAAGCAAGGAGAGAATCTCCTAGTGCAGAGATAAAAACAAGCACTAATGAATCAATGGCAAGTGAGCAACATGTCCTTTCTGAAGAAGAATCTTCTAGGTGTGAGCGCTTGAATTTGGGTGACAACTCTCACCCAACTGAAGTGCCATTATTGATAACCCATGAGGGTAAAAGGATTCACAAGTGTCGCGTTTGTAGTAAGATATTTACTCGTTTGTCACATTTGAAAAGACATTGTGTCATACACGGGGCTAAAACGCCTCACCAATGTAAAAATTGTGACAAGAGCTTTTCCAGACTAACATATTTGCAAGACCACATTTTAAAACATGAGGGTATAAAGCCTTACAAATGCTACACTTGTGACAAAGCCTTTACGCGATTGGCATACCTAAAACTGCATCAAAACATACATCAGCATATAAAGCCTCACAAATGTAAAATTTGTGGTAAGAGCTTTACTTGGCCATCCGCCCTGAGGAGGCACAATTCACTGTTGCATATGAATAAAAAAACACAGGAATGTGAAATCTGTTCGAAGACCTTCATACGTGTATCACGTCTGAAAAAACATATTTTGATACACGAAGGCAAACGGTTTCATAACTGTGAAAGATGTAACAAAAAGTTCACAATGCCTTCAGCATTGAACATTCATTATAGTACACATGATGGAACGAAACCTCACATGTGCGAAAAATGCACTAAGGGGTACATCCATTACTCCTCTTTGAGAAGACACCTTAAGACACACTAAAGTACCTAGTAGTAGTAGTAGTAGTAGTAGTAGTAGTAGTAGTAGTAGTAGTAGTAGTAGTATTCGTAGCAGTACTCCTACGCTACTGCTACTCCTATTCTACTTCTACTACTACTACTACTACTACTACTACTACTACTACTACTACTACTACTACTACTACTACTACTACTACTACTACTACTACTACTAGGTACTTTAGTGTGTCTTAAGGTGTAGGAGTAGCAGTACTCCTACGCTACTGCTACTCCTACTCCTATTCTGCTTCTACTACTACTACTACTACTACTACTACTACTACTACTACTACTACTACTACTACTACTACTACTACTACTAGTTCTTCAGCTTAGTAATAATGTTAAAGATCATGTTTCAGGTTAGGCAACCCTGTTATTGTAAACCAAAAATTCACAATAAATTTAATACATTTGCTTTTTTTAAGTTCAGTTGTTGCTATTGTTCTGCCATCTGTTTCCCACTCTTCATCCCAAGTAACTACGTTACCCAGTCATGTCCTCATGGCTGTGGCAGTATCACTATCCCAGCATGGGACTTCGTGCATGACACACTTTTTTGCAGCTGTACGTGGTGACGCGGCGAGATGTAATAGTAAATTTTAGTATATAGAATTTTTCTTGAAATTATGCTTTTTTGTGGCAATGTCTTATATTCGCATTAACGTGAGAAACAGCATGTTAGATTTCCGTTCGGCAGCTGTGTTTGGTGCTTCCGCTGCCGGCTTTGCAATATTACATTTCCCGAGATTTAGTGTTTTCCGTGGTAAAGTTGACCCTTTCACATTAGCTCAGCTCCGGGTTTCTCAGCATAATGCTAATGCAATGCTGAGGTCAGTTTTGTAAGTCATATAAAACCTTCGGATTTCTTTATTGCGATGTCTTTTGGCCACTACTGCTAACAGACTTTATGTCACTTTGAATCCCAAAGGGAACTTAGACATTTTCAGTATAGTGTGTTCCAGAATGGTGCTGCCAAGTCACATCTCGTCGAGTCAGGTAAGTCAGCGCTGCCCTCTTGTCTCCTAGCTTCCTACCCACTATCAAGTAGCGACCAGGTTGCCAGACTCTTCACAAAATATCGCCAGATTTACTTTAAAAATCGCAAAATTTATATTGAAATCGCCCAATTTCATGAGGAGGGAGGGGGGTTGAAAAAGCCTCTAAGATTTTGTTTAAAATTTTGTTTGTGTTTTTTACTGTATTCTTCTTACGGTCAGACCATTGGGCTCTTTGTTGCAAACTTTACATCAAAAAAACAAAAGTTGTACCACAAGAAACCTACTAAGGTCATTTATTTATTTCAGGTTCACAACTGCAAAGTAATATCTGCGGATTTCTCTTTGGAACAAACTACTTATCGACAATGCTGTTACCTCAAGTAACGTTTTAGTTGGTTTCATTTCTCTTTGGAATTTATACATTTGATTACATACTTTCTCATCAATATTTCCAGACTTTGGGGAGGATAGGGAATAATATTGGCTAGAGAAAATTTCCAACCCCCATTCGGGAGTCAAACCCTTACCCTTCGCAAAGCAGGAGGCAACTCTTGTTAAACGTTTGTAACATTTTCCCCACTTACCTATTCTGCACACACAGTAGCAATGCATTAATCAAGACTAATAACGTGCATTTGAACTCGGTGCGACTGCATTAATAGCGACATAACAATGAAAAGGCAACAAGGAAAATAGTATACCAGCTAATTTCTCTTCTTGAATACAGGTATTTTAATAACAGTAGTGACTTAACGAAGATACCATTACTATACTCATTAATATGTTACTTAATTTGTGAAACAATGTTCAATATACATTTCAAGGAATACATTTAAATTATTTTCGTGATTTCAGAAGTAGCCCAAAAATTCGCAAATCGCTTCAATTCAAAATCGGTCAGAAAATCGATCTTTTAGTAGCCCAAACCACGAATTTTCGCCCAATCTGGCAACCTGGTAGCAACGTCGCTACTGTGGCTTAGAACGTCGCCGGTCCTGTCCGGGACTCAGTGACGGTGGGGATTAAGCCAAAGAACTACCGTCACAGTGTATACAGAATTATTGTGGGAAGGCTAATTTTGTAGCTCCAAATTTCGAGTAGGTAAGGTGCATCTTATGCAAATTACGACCAGCAAGCCATTAGCTGGGTTTCTTTAACAAAAGAAGCTGGAAATTCAGAACACATGATATAAAAGGTAAGGAACAAATCCCAAATGGCAGTTGAACTTTGCTCACATGTGTAAAGTCAGAGTATGAGATCACACTAACGTCCTTCCGATATGTTGTCAAGTTTATGTACAAATCGAAGCAATGAAAAAAAACAAAAAAACAAACTAAAGAGTGGAAAATAAGCACCAATAATATTCGCGAAGGTTGTAAAATTCGTTTAAGATCAGCTTATGGTCTGGACAATAGCCGGGGTTTAGGAGTTTTGTCTAGATACAGAGCAGTAGAGAAGACGTGTGAAGATGAAATGGTAAATTACTCCTGAAATACCTCGTGATCTGTAAAGACGTAAACATGTTTGTGGAATAATGTGTGATACTAAAAACGCAACATGTTAAAGAGTTTTAAAGATTTTGGTGTTAAAACTTGTAAAAATCGAGTGTGTGAGAATAATGATTTGTCTAGCAGCATTCTCAATGGAAACGGATAGGAACATATTCACATCAGAAAAGGGCTCAAAGCCTTGTGGTTTAAAATAATCATTTATTCTGAGATAAAATTAGATAACTTTGATTGGGAATTAACTGAGACAAGTCGTATAAATTAGTTCAAAATGAAGTCGGAAGGAGAAAGGTATTTTAATTTGTGTGCTAAACATGGATAAAGAGGTGATATCCGGAAACAAGAGGTTTTCATTGTGTTTACACATACAAAACCTGAGACCCAAATTCCATGAAATCCATTCTCATATCCAAAATCCTGAAATGCTAGTTGGCAAAACTCCTTTACCTCCGCAACATTACTTCATTGGATTAATGCTACTCATATTTTACACGCACGCACCTAAAAATCCCGTATCAAATGGCACCTAACCTTTTTCCAAACCACTAAAACAAACCAAAGGCTACTAATGAATGCTCTTACCTAACTCAACATCATGGAGGATACAACTCAAGCAGAAAGTACATCAGTTATGCTGCAACAGCAGGAAAGTGAAGTCGCTATAATGAGCGTCATGCAGCAAATGCTGTTACAATTTTCACATTTACAAACTGCGTTACAGACACAACTGCAAACACAGCCATGGATTTACAAACAGTTAGAAACACAGGTATCAGCACAGGGGGAGAATTTACAAGCTGTAGCTACTCACTTTACACAGTTGTTAGCACGGCAACCCAATTAGAAAATCACACAGCTGTACAAGGGGTACGTTTAAGATGTAAAATCCTTAAGTATAACACCAGTCTAGAGACATAGCTAGAGTAAGAATCCTCAGGACACCAAAGAGCCTTGCAAGAACATACCACACTGCAGCATACGTTCCCAACTGTATGACACCCAGTAACATACCACTGCACTGCTGGGAGAAGTGACGTGTATAACAACTGAGAGCATATCTCAAAGGTCGCAATTGCAGCGTGAGATGCAGACAGCATGCAGGGCTATACACGTGCAGACTTCAGTAAAATTAGCCGAAATAAAACGTTCTTTTAGTAAGACAGCTCAATCCGACCCACCAAGCAAGCAAGGGCAGTTTCACATACATATGTACACGAGAAATTGCGCATATTAAAGAAACAGTGGCAAAGCTGCAATCCAATAATTTTGCAGTTATGATAACAGAATTATAAACATTTTCTTTCAGTTACAGGTGACTTGAAAAGCATCAATTTATAACGGCAGTAGGTGTTTACATTCCCCATACTTGGAGTTTATGGTTACAGTTATTAAAA